>WURT03088964.1:0-10540 GCA_009936505.3 Holothuria glaberrima | reverse complement strand
TACTGAGTCTAGGGGCAACACTGCTTGATAGTGAGCACAGTAAGTCACTGATTAGAGGTAAGAAAGTAAGCACCCACATTTTAGATTTTTCCAATTTCATGATCAATGTCATCTTTCATGCATGGTGAGGGCAAAACAAGGTTTGAAATAATATCATATGGCATTGCATGGGATGAAATTACTTCAAGGTTTGAAGTAATTTCATCCCATTCAGTGCCATATTTTGGCAGCATGTCATCCATCCAAAACAAGCTTTCTGCCCCCAATATCAAAATGTGGGGGGGGGGAGTCATCCCTATCCCTTTTTCCTATGCCTAGATGGTTTAAATCAGGATTCTTAAGACCGATTGGCATTCGTAGGTAAATTTGGGTTAAATTTTGACAGTAGTGTTTTGCTTGGTAATGATAATTATTTAAGTTTGGTAGCAGTTTGCAGTGGGCAGTGAGATTGTGCAATTCCTGTGCTTTTCTCAACAATTCTACAAGTTTTCAAATCTCTTTGCTGGACTTCCTCTCACCTGTTAGGGGAAAAATGGTTTTTTATATTGCAACTTATCGAAATTCTCCCTCCTTGAACCAAAACCCCACCAAAATGTTTTGGAGGGGGATTTCCCCCTCAAATTCTGATTCTAGGGAGAACACTGATTGATAGTGAGCAGTAAGTCACTGATTAGAGGTAAGGAAGTATGTAAGCACATACAGTTTGGATTTCCCAATTTCATGATCAATGTCAACTGAAAACCATCTGAGATTTGGTATCACCTTTTCATAGAATTTTATTTTATTGAGTTTGGTGATAAAACATATATTTTAAAGGACTTGGACAATAAAGGAGAGTTGGCAACCCATGTCAGCATCTATTTGAGAGCACAAAGAAACAAGACATTGGTGGGACTGCATCAGTCAACCCAGTCAACCTGCTCCCCCCCCCCCATCCAGCCCACAGGATCCATCCCATTCCTTTCCCATCAAATTTGATATAAATATGACTAATTGTCCTATGAAGTGACACCATCCACTGATAGTTAATGAATAGCAAGTGTTGGACGTTAGTATTTTACTTTCTAATTGTCCGCAGTTAATCTGTTAAAAAAAGATTTTGAACCATGTATTTTAAGAATCTGAGGAGGTCCTGAGTGGAGTAAAAACAGAATGCTTTAAAATGCACTTGACTACTAGCATCCCCAGAGAAAACTAGTGGATTGATGTGCACCTTAGTGGAAATACTTCATGTAACTATTAGGTTACTGTGCTGAATACCTTTTATATTTGTTCTAAACATGTCCATATGTAGAACTTCATTCCTGTTGTAGATACTTTATATTTTTACCTGCAGATCACTTTGATCTCATACTTGCATCATCCCTTCTCTTTAACCTGCTTCCCTGAATTACTTATGGCTACTGTACATGGATGTCTTGTGGGTTTACACAAATGCACTATAGTCCCCCCCCCCCATCCTCCCCCTCCAAAACAGTGGGAATTATTGTAGTTCTCAGTGATTATCAGTAATTCATTCGCGGATACATACACATACCACACTTTCTTCATTTTCTCTTCGCAGCACTTAAAAATATTTTCCTTTTTCGAACTTGTCATGAGTGAAAAGTGCAGTGGAGCATGAATCAAAATAGAGCAAAGAATCCCAACCATTGCCCTTCAAACTAAATTGTCTTGCTAGACTTGGCCAAAAATGATTTGTTTTTCTTTTCATATACCCTTTTTATTTCCAAGGTCAGCCTTTTCTTTTGATGTTTCTTCATTATTTTATTCAAATAAGAAATTATTGCTATCTGACCTTGCAATAAGACTGGTCTTATTTACTTTAATCTGAGAACAGCTTTTCACCAATGCAGCGAAAATTATATTGTGCTATTCGCCGCTCAGAGCTTTTTATGATGTGGCCACCGCTTCTTTTTGGCATTTGCGTTGCATATAATTGATTTGTTCCCCAAGCTTATTTTCAGAGATTGTAAGAACCATTTGCAGTGTTTTATTGTTGTTTTAAAATCTTAAAAGTTAAAAGGAATTGGTTACAATAAGAAGATGATATCAGTTAATCGCTTCAGATTATTTGGAATGGTGCATTGTGTTGGTTTATGCTGGCATTGCTATTTATTAGTATCTGGATACATGTTGTGTGAAGAGAATATTAATGTTGGTTGATATTTACCATATGTCTTGGGGCACTATATTAAGAAGAAGACTAGATGACATTTTGGCAGTTTAGCATGGCCATTGTGATTTCAGGCTAGAGTAACTTCAAAAAGGATGTATGTGAGAGAGGGCAGCAGAGAACTTTTACCAATATTAAATTACGAAAGAGTTAATTGATTTCATTTTTCATTTATAATTAAAACAAAGGCTGAGTATACGTAGTGATAATTTTGTTTTGCTTTTGTATGTTTTTTGTGGTACCATGTGTTAATATGGTATGTTGTGATGTTATTTTAGGCCATAAAGTTGTTTAGTATGAGGGATTTTTGCCTATGCTTGTAAGACTTAAGTGTTGTGCACAATAGTATATGAATGTTTAAACTTTACTCTCACTAAACCTATCAGTATCAGATGGGTACAGGCTGAAATGGAGACCGTGTGAACTATTCTTTGGTAAAATTGGTTAATTGTATGTAATATCAGTGCAATTATCTAATGGTTGTGGTAAAAATATTAATGGTCCATTTAAAAGCCGTTGCCTTTCCACAGAAAAACTGCTTGGTGATGGTTGCATGAGGCTTGCAGTTTGAATGTCATTTTGTGATATATTAAACTAGTATCAAGTAAAAAATGTGCATTATTTCATGAAGGGAGGGGGAGGAGAAGGGGCAGGGGAAGAAAAGAATGCATATCTCTTTTTCTTTTCAGTATTTTAATAGAACTGCTTCAGTATTATGAGATAAGGTGTTGTACTCTTTCTTTATAAACTTTTCAAATATTGTGAGATCTTTTAATTTCTATATATTTATTATTTACATCTAAAAGACAAAACAAAAAAAAAAGTATCATAACTGAAAATAATTAAGTTTGTTAATAGTGGTCAGTTGCCTTCTTTAAATTCTTAATTTTTGCATTTCCTGTTCAAGTAAATCTTCTCTTAATCTCTTAGATTAAGTGGGGTGTTAATGTGGAATGCAAATTGATCAAGATATAAGTAATGGTTGCTACACAATGATATCCTTTTGTAGTTTTGCTGAAACGTAATAGTATGGCTCTGTTTGTGCTTTGCACTGTAATGCACTGAAGTGTACAATACATATTCTTGCTGTGCCTGTACTTTTACAAGAGAAATGGAGTTTTTGTATTATCTGCTGAAGAACTTGGTAAGTTGACATTTGTCAGATTAGCCCGAAGGCGTTTGTCGCTCACCTGTCTAACGTTAACATCAATTTCAAGTTACCATGCACTGAGGATGACAAAAGAAGCCAGTGATTATGTTTATCATTAAGTTCCAATTTTTAGAAGACTAGAATATATTTCTTTCATGGCTGGGTTTGCTAATGACATAAAGTGATTTTCTGAATATACCAGGTAAACCTTAAGAAAGGAGAAAAAAAAGGTATTACCATTGATATCGACTTTGCAATTTTAAGAGGAAAGACTGCAGCTGAAATGGCATGATCAAAGAAGTTTAACGAAGATATTCCGCAGGTTGCAAACTAATAATGGGATGTAGTGCTTCGGGGAATCTCCAAAATTAAGTGTTTCATTTGACAATTGATGCGGAGATAACTTGCAACTAATGGAAAAAGAAAATCATCGAGGTTACTGCATGGTACTTGAAGTAACCAGCTTGTAGTTTATTACATGAGGTCGGAAAAGTTTAAGGTAATGTTCTAAGTAATTCAAAGTCACAAACTTATGTTGTTTGTACCTTGAAAGCCCTCGGACTTAATCCATGCATACTGTCATTAAACTTTTAGAAATTGCCCTTATGTTTGTTCATAGCGAGACAAATGCTCAAAAGGGGTAATGCTGATATATCCTACATAATTATCAGCAATAAAAAAAAAAATTTCTGTCCCAGTTATCTGGTAGAAAGTGTTGTTAATGTTGGTTACAAATTTTCATACTGACAGGGCACTTATTGTGTAGTATTTGAATATAAAGCTTATCAAGCTATAATTTTGCATTCCCTGAAGAACTGAAATATAATTTATTGCCTACACAAGCTCCATACCTCACACTGGAAGACTAGTAGGGAGTACAAACTTGTAATTGCACTTTTGTACACTTGCCTGTAGTTTTACTCTTGAGTACTCATACTACCAGTATGTGGAAGTATACGCTTTAATGCTATGAAACTTGTGCAATCTTTGCACTTGTTATGAAAATGACTTGTATTTGTACTTATATTCTGTAGACTCAGCCATATAGGCACTAATCTTGCTTTTGAAATCAAGAGGATAGATTTGTACTAGAACTCACAGATCTTGGAAAATATGTCCTGATACCATACAACGCATTCAGGCTTTGTACTTGTGACTAACAAAAAGATGTGTACTTGTTCTGTACTCCTGTTCTTACTCGGGGCCATAAAACTGTTGTACTGGTATTCATGATGATGGATACTTACATGTACTCACAGATTTTGGAAAATACTGTATGTGTCTAGCTGATACTATTCAATGCATCCAAGCTTTGCACTTGTACTTACAAAAAGATGTGTACAGTCCCCCTTTTCCTACTTAGAGCCATAGATACTACGCTTGTACTTAACTACTCATGACGATCATGGGTATGTACTTGTAGGCCATCACACAGAATTTGGAAGTTATGCTCAGACATCATTGAGCACATGTGGAAACTACTTGTACTAATGAAAAAATATCTGGATGCAGACAGTCGGGTCGTAATATGAAATTAAAGTATAAATGAAATATATGAAAGCCAAGGGAAGTTCTCAGATAGAATTGTGAGGAAGGAAACCCATAATAAGATACAAAAGATAACTATCACAAGCAAATGCTAAGATCAAACAGAAAAACACCAATTACATGACAAGATACAATACCAACAACCACCCCAGTACCAATTACATGACAAGATACAACATAAATAACCACCCCCAGCACCTATTACATGACCACCAATAACCACCCCCAGTACCAATTATATGACAAGATTAAAAACCAATAACCACCCCCAGTACCAATTACATGACAAGATTAAAAACCAATAACCACTCCCAGTACCAATTACATGACAAGATACAATACCAATAACCACCCCAGTACTAATTACATGACAAGATAAAAAAACAGTCACCTCTTTCCCCACCCCCCTCCCCCATCTATGACCATCAACATATGGTGTTTGCCCTGAAGAAAAGTATTAAGCAGTATCAAATTAAGAGGACATTTTTTGAAGAATATCTTGAGTCTTTTAAAAAATGTGTTGTACATTGACCTTTCAAAATCTTATATGAATTTATATCACTCCTGGTTAAGTGCTAAGGTAAAGTTGAAAACACATATAACTGTGGCCAGGAATTTTTTTTTTAAATTTTAATCAGTTTCAGAATTATTTGTCCATCCCTTTCTAGGAAAAAGTTAAGTGGAGCAAAAAAAAAATTAAGATTAATTATTTATTAAAAACAAAATAACTTTTCCAACAGTATTGACCT
This sequence comes from Holothuria glaberrima, assembly GCA_009936505.3. Classification (NCBI taxonomy): domain Eukaryota; kingdom Metazoa; phylum Echinodermata; class Holothuroidea; order Aspidochirotida; family Holothuriidae; genus Holothuria; species Holothuria glaberrima. Next base: position 4,917 of record WURT03088964.1, on the reverse strand, counting down.
CTTTTTCTATTTCCGTAATTGAATCTCCCCAAAATTGGACGACTTATGCGTAAAAGGGATTGAGCAATCCCATAAGCAATTGTGATGACCATACAAATATAAAAATATTGGAAGATTTATTCTCGAAAGAATTTTCGTAAATCTTCTGTGCTAAATGTATGCTAGTATCTGTTATTTGCATAGTTTTATGAGTAAGTTTTTTTTAAAATAATGTGCAACCTTTTGATGAACTTCTAAAGATAGAGATCTTTGGACAACCGGGTAGTCTGCTGCAGTTTGATTTTAAGATATGTAAATGTTAGTTGTGTGCCCTATCAGATGACAGTCAGAGCATTAAAAGTGCCATCTGAATTGAAAGGAAGAAAATTGAATGTGCAAAGTACTCTAAAAAATCTTTTGGATATTAACTTTATGCTTTGATATGCAATGTACAAATATGTTGAGGAATGGTAGAAAATAAAAGAAAAAAGCTCTATCCGATTAACCTGTCGTCATTGGTACATGACAGGATGCTAAATGGTCCTATGAATATGGTTTTACTTTTTGAAACAGCTTATCAAACATACAGTTTAAATCAAACCCATTATGTGAGTCAATTTCTTCCTGAACATTTTGTCTATCAAGCTTAAAGGGGCATGAAGCAGTAGCCCAGCCCATCGAGCCCATAGCCTGGAGGTGGGGGGAGTGGGAAAAGGGAGGGATTGAGGAACCAGGGAGACAATGTTCCCTAGAAAAATTTTCACTCTTTAGAAAATCTCAAGTTACATTGCCTTAATATATTTTTTACACATTCAACCCCCCCCCTCGAAAAATGTGCCCCTTGGAAGCTGTCCTACCCCCTCTTCCATACCTTCTCTGGCTATAGGCCTGAGCCCACTTTTTTTTTTGAAGTAGAAGCTAAATATTTTGTATCTTCTCTTATTTTCTAAACTATTTTGGTGGTGTCTCAGAGCATAAATATTGCATTTTAAAGGTAAAGCAAGCTATAGTTGCTGCATATAAAACCAGAAAACTTGCCACATGACTAGAAAAAAAAAAAAATCCACATCAGAAAGCTAAATGTGTAACTTCAAATTAGGTGACAGCAACAGCCCTCTTATATTATCATAAAGAATAGTTACAGAATAGTTAACCAGTTATGTCTTCTCCTAAGCATGCATCTACTACTCGGTGATTCTTGCAATCTCTCTCTCTATCTTGCTTTCAGTTTGGTACAATCCTTTTTAAAGTTATTTATAGTAGTGTATATAGCAAACTGTGCAGGTCATTCAGTCTTTTTGCTGAAAGGGCAAAGCCCTAGAATGGCAATGATACCTGCTTAAACATGCTAATTCCATTCCTCTTGTCGGAAGATTTTAAAATTGATGAGAATTTGGTTTAAAATCCACCTCCAGTGCAGAACTTCTTCCCAGCGTTCATTTTTCACGCATTTCTCTGTGAAGCCTGGTGGCTCTCACATGTATGTCGAAAACATTTCCCTGACTCCCCGGAAAAAGAAATAATACAGTAAATTTGCTGGGGGACTAGATTAGGGCGGGAACGAAGTTAATTAGGTGTTGAACTTGAGTGAGGGGAGAAGGTGTAATGACATTAAGGGATTACCAGAGACCCAGTTACGTCTTTGGAAAATAACTTGCCATTTAGAGCTAATCAGATAGGACTTGTGAGGCTTTAAAGAAGGGTTGAACTGAGATAAATTTAACCAGGCAAAGCTGATCATAGAAGAGCAGCAATAGTATCTCTAGCAGTGTATATTCCTTTTGGTTAATGGTTAAGGGGTATGTACTTTCTTAATTTAAAATATTGAAATTGGGGAGCAGTTGGTGGTGTTTGAATGAAATATTTAATCTTATTGATTTCAGATACATCTTATTTGATTTTTATGTTCAATTCAACTTTGGATTGGTCCCTTATGGAAAACTTTTAGACTGATTTTTAAATTTAAGGGCTTGAAAAAGTGCATTTGACCATTTCTGTACAAATCCGTAAGGTCTGTGTCATGAGAAGTATAGCTTGTAAAACAATATAATTTTTTTGATGCAGCTCTCACCAATAATGAGGGAGCTCTTTCTGTTTGAATATTGAAAAATTGAAAAAGTATGGTACCATAGTGCTAGAGGAAGACCAAAATTTACTTCATGTCCTCGTTTCAGACTCGAAAAGCGTGACCCACTTTATAGAGTGATGTACCCTCTCTAGCCCCCTCTTCCTTCTTGGCCTCCTCCTTCATCAATCATCATAAATCTCAAACATCTTGCAATTTGAATTGTTGTAGGGCAAGATATTTTAAAACTTACAAAATTTTGTAAGTTTACAATAGTTATAGGAGACGTGAAGCAGCTCTAATTGCATTACCCCAAATTGATTTTGCTAGTGTTTGCACCGGGTAGGAAATTCGTACCCAGGTACCTGAAACATATTACCAGTTGGGCACCCGACAGTAACCTCGCAACATCTGACTTTAGTGCATTGTATGCGCATACAGTTTGTGACTCGACCCATTGGCCCCTCTTCTCTTCTTTCATCGGATCGATCTGATAAAAACTATAAATCACAATGCTTTACAAACTAAAAACTTCATTTCAACTTTATCATGAATGAGATGAAAGGAAAAACATTTTGTAAGATGTAATAACTGTGCCAAGATCAAAAGCAAACCATAGAAAAATGCTACCTGGGTAGAAATTTTCTACCCGGGTAGTAGTATCGTAAATCAGGGTACCTGGGTACCTGACCGATGATAATACTACCCAGTGCAAACACTAGATTTTGCAATACCTGCATGTCTGAAAGCAATACTTGGAAAAGGTTTTTTGATCAGCATATATAAATTCAGATCAGTGAAATGTATCATAGTCTCCATCATACAGTAGTGTCCTCAGCAGAAGATGGCCTTGGGTAATTATGAACTGCACGAAAGCTTTTTATTTTCTGAAGATGGCAGTGACTGTTCTTATATTAAATAGGGGTGGGCTAGAAGTAAATTTGCATTAGTTATAACTGTCTGGGAAGCCTATTAAAAATTGTCATTCCTTCTGGTGGCAAGGCAGTTGTTTCAATTAAATACATCTTTAGTTGACCAAGAATACACATTTGCATAATAATTGTCTGTTCCAATCATCTTCATTTCTAGTGTTTATTCTGTTTTAAGAAAAAAAACTGGACTATGTCTCTGTGAGCATTTCTATGACCAGTGCGAAAATGTATGTAATTATCAACCAAGACTTCCTCATTTCCAGTTGTTAAAATTAGACATCAAGGCATGTACTATGGCTGTATAACAAAAATATCACCACAACTTTGCCTCATGTACAGTAGATCGAACCTTTTCATTTGCTGCTATTAAAATTTATGTGGATGAGTTGATTGTTATTTTTGCATAATTTTCTCTCTTTTGAAAGATTCCATGCATACTGACAGTATTCAGGAATAAACTGACAAAGATTTAGGCAGAATTACAAGTGCACAATATTTTGATTGGTAAGTTTTTTTATGAGAAACTTTGACAAGCTAAGAGCTACAGTAACAGGTGCAAATAGTGAGATGCACACTCTGAAAATTACATTTTGTTCAAATTTTAAATCAATTTGGTTTAAGTTAGGACCAAATCTAGTCAAGCATCTGACCAGAATCGCAATTAGTTGCCCGGCAACAACAGGTCTGTTCGAATTTGAACTAACCGTTTTTAGAGTTATGAGTTTCTGCTCAAATGTGTGACTAAAGTTGGTTCAAAATTGAACCAATTTGGTTTAATTTTGAGGCAGACCAGGTGAAGTATATGACCAGATTTGGGTTAGTTACCCCTCTGACCCTATTGGTTGAAATTTGAACTGATCACTTTTAGAGTGTGTGGTGCATATGAGAAGAACAGGGATACATCAGGCACAGATGGGCAGCAATCCTGGGGGCACAGGAGAGACATGTCCCACCAATATTTGAGAAATTGCCCATTGACTTTGATTTTTCACACAGTAAATTATTTGAAAATGGGTCATACCCCCCCCCTTAATATTGAGAACAAATCATCGGCCTTGTTCCAGCACCAGATGTCTCCCATTTTCAGTTATTACTCTTTAGAAACTACTGCACTGCAAAGTGTATGGACATACCTTGAAGGCCATAGATGCCAGGAAATTCTATGTTACAGTGTCAGATTTTTCCCACGAAAATAATATTACTTTCCTGTTAGAAAATTGACTACTGTGTTGTTTCACTGTCTACTCATCTTGAAATTATTTAAAAAAAGGTCTTCATTGTTGGGTCCTTACATGTCCAGTTTATCCATCTGGGAACTTCCTATTCCCTCACTCTGCTTAAAATTTCTGCTGCTAATTTCCTTTCATAAAGGATATTTTTATGGCGCTCTAACCACTTTCTGAAGAACCTTGATATTTTACTTGCATGTAGTTTGACACCCTTACAGACAAATATAAAACATTAATTCAGTAATCCTCTAGTTTAGTTTATGGGCTATATTTTCCAAGGAAGTTTTTAGTGATAAAATAAAGTTGAAGGGGACTGGCTGTCATTTTGACAGACAGCAGGTTCTGTGATTATGACTGGAGTTATCTCAGCGATTATGACAATATTGACCACATGTATGCAGCATGTCAAAATATGGTGGTCCAGAAAGTAGAAGTTCAGTTTGTACATTTTACTTTGTGTGATGTTCTTTTAAAAAGCTGTTGAATTTTCTGAAGGCTCTACAAAAAATGTGTCAACCAGCCACCCTTCATAAAGATTGCAACCCTTTTCCACTAGCAGTGAATTTTGCCTTCTTCACCGAGACTTGAAGAAAGTTGGCAAAAATAATCCTGTTTGCCATGAGATAATCATACTAGTAATATCATTAAAAGTTAAAAATAGGAAATAGTCAGTCTTTTTATGCTTGCAAACCTAAGTAAAATTTTATTCCAA
>WURT03088963.1:0-31223 GCA_009936505.3 Holothuria glaberrima | reverse complement strand
TCTGGGGCTATGTACAAGTTACAGTTGCTGTCATTGGTATTTTCATACACTACAAGGCTTGACAGAACATATGCAACGGGAATTAGTCGTGTGTTCAGTCAGCTGAATAAAGCCGACCTAAGGGGTGGCCCTTGGGGCGGCTGTTTGGGGCACTGTACAGGGCAAAACTGCTGTCAGTGGTATTTTTGTACCTTCTTTTAGGGAACAATATGCCACAGATTTTATCTCTGTGTTCTTTCACCTGATTAAATCAATTTTTTGGGCCCACTTTTTGGGCCCTGTGGGCCCATGGTACAGGATGCGACACGCCAGCAATACATTTTCTTTGGTCTTGGGCCCCAATGGTCACATTCAGACCCCCAAACCTTTTGTGTTCCATCAGCTGATTAAACGTTGCTAGCTCCTGGTCTAGTTCTGTAAGTATCGCAGCAGCATTGCCGGCTCGGGCAAGCAACTTTTTTTAGGCTAGCCCCTGAAGCTATGGTTCGTGTTAAGTTAGGAGCTGGCTTTGTCTTACGTTCGTGACACTTTGTAATGGAGTGTTCTAATTTAAATTACGGGAAGTAATTTTTCCGTAGCAACAAGAGTATGCAATAGAGTTTCGGGTGGAGACTAATTTGGTTTGAAATATCAGTGAGTTTGAGTCATGTCTGAGCTAAGTGAAGTCAAGTCAAACTCAATTTGGAAGGCTAGACCAAGCCATTTATTGTCGTCTCAAAAGCCAATGTGGCCGTCTCTTATTCAAATCTAGCCGTCCCAAAGACGGTTAGACGCAACGCTGGATAAGACCTTGCCTTGATACAAAGAAATGTATGATAAATACAAACATTTATGAGGCCATTGTTGGACCAATCGCTCCTGCAAAAGCTTGAGGGTGAGCTCCATTAAAGAGATGACCTAGAAAGGAAGAGAGTTCAAGTTGTTTTGATTTTTTGACATTCTCGTTGATTTATTATCGATTCCTTCCTCCCAGAAAATGACAAAATTACTGGCGATTAATAAAAAAGGCCTGCCGTAATCAATTATTTACAAAATGACAAGTGTTTAGTCTGAGAAGTCTAGAACACGAGTGACACGCTGCGAGACTTGGGCTTCCAGGCCCTCGTGTGTCTTGTGGCTGTATAGGGAATATTATGCAGTCCCCTGATTGGTCAAAAGTTGTGACGGACCCTTAAAATAAATATTAATTAAAACGACAATATTGTATGACCAATGAGGAGGCTGCAGAAAGTGAAATTGGCCACACCCAGGGAAATATGGGATACAGCTTCCACGTTGAACTAAGATATGGCGTGGGAATTAAGCTTGACAGGAAACAAGAATGGACCTGGGATCTAGGACAAAAGGAAGGAAGTATCCTCGTAAACAACAAAATGGCGTCCTTCTCGATTTGTAATGAAATACCTACTATACTACATGGCACTATATTACAGAATTTAGTTAAATAGTATAATATCATCCCATGCAAACTGCCCATGATTTGTAGGTATAATCCAAACATTTCAAACTCCTGATATTTATCAGTTTATACCTTTTAAAGTGTACCTAAAGTCAAATATTTCAAAAATATATATTACAAAGCTTGAAAAATGAATTCAATTGGTCCAACTTCCATCTTCACAGGACACTCCTGAGATGAGATATAAAATTTTGAAGCTTATTAACCCAATTTAAATTGTTAGATTGCGCAATAATTTGTGATGTCATTCTTGTACTACTCAAGTTACCGTATTTGTTTTTCTTTGTTTTTTTCTTAAGCCACTGCACCTTGTATAAAATGTGATCACTTTCTTACTGGTATGGGGTGACTTGATTATACAGACCTTCTCCATTCAACATGCTATGCAAGAAAACAGTTATTTTTTCTAGGTTATACAAACATTTTAATTTCAAAGGGAAACAAAAGCATGTAATGTGAGTTGTACAAGAAGGACATCACAAATTATTGCTCAATGGACTATTTCAATTTAAGTGAATATCTTTCAACATTTTATATCTCAGCAATGGAATGAGCTATAAAAATGGGAGTTGGATAAATGTGATTTATCTTCCAACCTCTTAAAAATATATACTTGTAATTCTAGCCTTAAGGTCCACTTTAATGTATTCTCCATGTTTGGGAGTGCGCTTGAAAATGTTTGGGAATAGCATAGTTTTATGCCCGATCTACATGGAAAGATATTGAGACATTCCAACACTATCAAATTTCGGGGACAAACAAGGCATTGAATTATAAAGAATAACAAAAGGATTCTAAGGCATATGGCAAGAGAGAAAAGAGAGCTTACGCTTACCGTCGTTATCTTCTTCCGCCCTCACTCTCAATTTTCCGAACCCCCCCCCCCCGAGGAAGAATTAATAAAAATTACCTCATCAATAAAATATTCGGCACCTGGCTATGACGATATTTCTCCAAGAGTCGTTAAATGTATATTCCTCATTAAACAAGTAAGCCTCTTGGTATTTAACATTATCTTTAAAGGGATCGTCCTACACCGAATGAAAAGTGTTCGTGTTATTCCGGTGTCTTAGTCAGGAGACCCTCTAGTTATTTCAACTTTTAGGCCTATCTAAGTCTTGCTATGTTTCTCAAAAATCATTGAAAAAATATTTTCACTAGAATGGCAGACCTTTTCGAATAAACTATTTTTGATGGTCAATTTGGCTTTCTGTCTGGAAAATCAGCTTCTCAATCACTCGTTCACCTTTCTCACTCACTTATTGACATACACAGGACAAAAATGTATCAATAATTAAAAACGGGAATGTAAACTATCTTCTGGTGAACAAAATTCACAAATCAACAACTGTTTAGTGAAATGGAAAGGGAAAGAGACGACATGGATACTATTTGTAATAAAAAATAAGATAACACCTTAAGCAGTTTTTAAAGTGTGATTTTTTTTCATCGTGCGCATCAGCGTGACACAATCTTTGACAGAACTAAGATAATTTTTACTGTATACGCCTTTCTTCTCATTGGACAACTTAAGTACAATATTTATGTCAAAGTTAAAGTCTAATGAAATAACGCAAATTTCATACGTCCAAGAAGCTCAATCCAACATTATCAAAAAATCCAAAGTTGCCATTTATAGTTAGTTTGTTAGATGAAGTTTTACGGCTCAGGTTCTAACCAATTGGCTTAAGTCGGGCCGGTCAATGCCTTTTTCCAGTTGTGGCTCACTGGCTTGTTTTCCCTACTCCATTGCTTGTGCTGAGCACCAAGCACAGTGGCAGTAGGTTCCATTTTTAAAGTCTTTGGTATGACCCGGCCAGGATTCGAACCCCAGACCTTCCGGCTGCAAGTCGGATGTTCTAACTACTTAACTGCAGTCGGTCAGTTGACATTTGTAAAACTGAAGGGGGAATGGTGTGGTGGTGGGGGTTATTTGTTGCATAGGCCTTTTTAACTATCCAATGCCATTTTAAGATACTGAAATACTTCATTCTAGTGCTCGCAATTTTGTGACTACTCCATAGCTTCTTCAAGCTTCTAATCTTGGCCCTTGCATTTGCCTCTAGATCCGTACCCATCTACGTCATTGATTTACAGCCCTTGGACCGAAACTTTAGGGTGCGAATCATTTCGTCCTGAATAAATAAAAATTATTTGATTATCCCTCCAAAAAAGCTACCCTGCAAAAACATACAACAAATCATACAGTGTAGGAATAGAGTTAATACTTTGCATCAGCTTATCTAAACAAATCAAGATTTGTTTGGTTGTTTCACTTTATATGTTATGCCTAAAAACCATTGCGTTCCTAATTAGAACTAATTTTGTCACCAAAAATTTGGAATTTTCTCACAGCTTCAACTCTCAAACATTAAACTCTGCATCATCCGTCTCAGGCATCATGCTCTGCAGTCTACACAGCACAACCATGAAAAACCCAAACACATGTGTGCCAGGAACCCTATTGTATGGAGAGCTACCATTGTTCTCCGAACAACAATCGTACGATTCCCGCTTTGAATCAGTCAGAGATCGATCGATGCTTGTTAGTCGGTTCCCAAAAACCGAAATATCAAGGCGCTAAAAACTTGCAAACTATATGCAACATTAAAATAATTATTGCAGGTAGTTAGTCAAATGCTCAATGCTCGTTCTCAAGTTTCGAATATTATTCTAAGATCGCAAATCTCAGCTACCTTCGGGCCAATCAAAATTCAAAGATCGTGGCATAAATCAACATGCAGTCGTCACACTGGTATAGCCGCCCTCAGTGGCCTCAGCGAAGTTACTAATTGACATATGACTACGTTCGCTTAATGAAGTACTGTTGCGCATAATGGCTATAGAGTTTATGGAATATTAAACCTGCATTCACGTAAACAATGGAGAGAACAGAAAACGTTACGCTTACCGCGAGGATCGATATTTGAGGTTATTTGTGACGTACAATTCTAGTATTAATATTGTAATAGCTAGGTGACATACTATAACACCTCGCCCCACCCTCTACAAAATTGTGTGCCCCTTGTAGCACCGCCCCTGAGTGTATGTTAATGATTTTTCATTGTTCTAGCAAGAAGCTTACAATACTTGCTTATGCTGATGACACATATATTTTTTATTATGATGATAATCCCGCTAACACTATTTCCACGGCTGAACAAGAGTTGGAAATCGTTCTCTGTAATTTCAGTTTAACAAGTTTTATCCTTAATGTAAAAAGACCTGCTCGGTGATATTTTCTTTTCATAACAAAATGTCAAGGTTCTTTAGTTTAGAACGAAGTCATTCCATTTTCATCGCATGCTGTGTTTAGGGGGATTCTAGTTGATGAGCCTAAAGGCTGGGGACCTCATATCGACTACATTTCAAGAATGATATCAAGAGGAGTAGGAATATTGAACAAACAATAAAGCAGTATTGCCTTCCTAGAAATATACTACTTTCTATTTAAAACTTTATTATTTGACCGTATTTCACTTATTGTAACATTGTCTTGGGAAATACTTACTTATCAAGTTTACAGCAACTAGTAATGCTTCAAAAAGAGCTATTCGTTTTATTGCTCATAAACATAGTAACGCCATAAGCAGCCCAACCTTTTTTCTCTGAAAACCTTGAAAGTATCTGATATCAATTACAAGCTCCAAATCGCTTTTTCCGTTTAATCGTACAATAAAAGGCCTCTTCTTATCAGTTTCGATTATCGATCCACACTCCGTAACTCTCGTATTCAGAGCTATAGCACCAGACAAAATAACCATTTCAATCTACATCTCAAACGTTTCACCTCTTCCTACTATATCGTATGTGCTTCTCAGGCCCAGAGATTAGGAAATCACGCAATGACAATCTGAAAGACTCATCTCTTATACCTACTTTAAGATTAACTTCAAAAGGGAGATAATTTACTTCTAGTAAACGCATCTGTTTTTCCGAACTTGAGAGTGTACGGGGTGGCCGGGTTAAGGTTGTTTGTCACAAGCAGGAGGGGGAAGGGTGGTTGGTGTAGTGTCTGGTCGTGCGTGTAATTGGTGTTTTTACCTTCCACTTTGATCTTAATTTTGCCTGTGATTGTTATCATTCGTATCTTACTCTAATAGGGGTGTACTTCCTAACAAATTGTGAAGTATCTTAAAACTTTCCTTTGGAAACTCCTTGCTTTATGTATTTCATTTTATATTTTCCTTCGATCGTTTACTATGATCATATTGTCTGAATTCATTGTTACACTCTATAAAATAGCCTAAAGTGCTGATTTGACAGCACTTTCTGTGTGTTATTTCAAATCAGTACCAAAAGTGTTAAATTTGCACGTGCATGGTTCTAATTTCCATAACACTTTCATGGTGCTGATGACAAATGTGTTATTTTACACTTACATGGTGCTGATATCAGCTACTTAAAGTAATGAACTATTCCAGTAAGAGGGCAGAGCCAATTTATTCCGTCATTTCTTTTTTACAAAGATTCATAATGGCTAGGCTATATCATGCACCGTGTGCTTGATTTTGTTACCACCAACAAGCAATTTGTTGAAGTACTCTGTCTAAGGGACATTCACACGTCTGTTGTAGTCTAACAGCCTGGGCTACCGTGTGGAGATATTTGGAGTGCCGTGTTTGATCTACTCCTAGATCAGAAATACGTTGACATTTTCATTAAGTATACTAATGGAAAGTTAGAGAAGTGGAAAATTTACAATGGTATGTGCAAAGTTAGAAACTGTGGAACGTTAGAAACGAGTGGTCATTTTATTTGGGAATGTTCCGAAGTCTATAATATTCTAATTTGGGTTTATTCCACCGCCAGACAGTTGCTTGGAAATCGTTTTGATTTTAATTTAAATTTCATATTTGGGGCATCATCTTCCGGGTGCAACGAAGTCTGTTTTAAGTAGGGTCTGGTTTATCTTTAATGTTGCTAAACACACCATGTGGAAATGTCAGTTCATCCATGTGTTTGAAGAAAGAACTTTTGTAACCTACCCTTCAAGCTTTGTTATCGGTCAGTTAGTCGTTTAAGCATTTCATTTAGTTTTCCTCCTAGTGTTTCACTCATTCCGTCCCTTATCTTCTTCTATTTCAGCTTTTTTTGAATGAGACATATTTCCTAACCTACTTTTTTTGTAATGCATGTCAAGAAAAAAATAAAAGAAAAGTATCTGTTCTTTTCAGCCAGTCAAGAACGGGCCCACGCATGACGGACCCTTGATGTAGAGGTCGGAAGGTCGAAAGGTTGGTCAGTTAAGTTTGTTGTCCTTTGGGAATATTTGTTGTCCTCTCGGGGAAGTAGCTCCTTTGGGGAGCAGAAATCCTTTGGGTGTAACGTGTGATTTTGCCCCTTGGCTCTTCACCAGAGGGTGGAGGAGACTGCTCTTTAAGTGCTATTTTTAGCCCCTTGTTTTTTACAGTGTACCCTTACTATAATTGTTATTTGTATCTTCTTTTATTGACTGGAATAAAGTGCATTGAATTGAAATGGGTTGAACTGAAGTTGTGTCTTGGTAGAACTTCGTCATCAACCCAATAGGCCTACCCTACAGTATAGTCACGCGATGGTTTCACAGTCGTACTTCCTTGTTGAAATAAAAAGGTGTAAGTCATTGCATGGGTCAATGATCAAGCAATGGGGCCTAATTACTATTAAACTGATTCCTTTCATGTCGCAATTTCTTATTAAAAGAACAGCAACAACAGGTAGCCGTGCATTTATCGGATCTACAAGAAGTGGACAGGTTGGGGCGTGCTTTAATTTACTTCGCTGCAGCAGAAAATCAGGAAAGGATCGGTCCAGAATACGTTTTAGGCCACAATAGCAAACCTGCAGGAGGGAGGTAAGTGTTCCCGTCGTTTACGGCTTATAGTTGAATATTCCCTCTACATGAAACGGCATTATGAAGAAAAAAAGGTTCAACGCGTTCTGGCAAGTCACATGATAGGGCTATGGCTATTACTACCAGCTATCAGCATGTAAGCTAATTGTGTTTATAGAAGCTACAGCTTCCCACAATTATGCTTATTGAAGCGACGGCCTCCGATAAACATATTGTGGTTACAGAGACCAGGTCACGTGACAGTTTCTTTGTACCGCATTATCTAAAGGAGCAGTTCATAATTAGAAACGTCGCAGTACTGTTAATTTGCTATCACGTGTACATTATTATTTTAAAGCAGACACTAAGGAAATCATAGTTTTTGCATTGAAAAATAAGACTATAAAGGTTTTTTAATGTCCAAGAGTCTGAATGAATTAGGCAAGTAATGTGCGCAAGTTAATATAGGCCTAGCTTAATGTTAGTCAGCAGGTGAAACTGATACCAAGTTTGATAATCGCACTAACATAATTTATGAAAAACTTTTTAAGGTAGTGTTTTTCGAAAACAGCGTAGACCATTTGAACGGCAGTTAATGTTATCGGCCCACAGTAACTGATACAGATGTAAACAAAGTATTGTAACATGGTAGGCCTAGCCTAACGTCAGGCCTAGCCGTCTTCAGTAAAATACGATATCGTCCACTGTGTTGGCCCAACTCCCGTTGTATACATACTGTTAGGGGTCTACAAGGAATTTTTGTTGAAAAATTCTGCAGCAATGTGGTGTCATTAACATTTTTCGTTAGAGATTTGTACTGAGGGCCTGGTAAAGTTCCAGATGTTTGGAAAGTAGGCAATATTACTACTTTATTCATGAATGGTGACAAGACTGTTCCCCCCAGGCAGTCAGTTTAACATATGTATTTCCAGGAGAAAATTTTCATTCAGTCTCATAAAAAATTGAGACTCAATGAGACTTTTTCAATGAGAATCTTTGGAAAATTGGAACATTTTTTTCATTCATTTTCATTTTATACGCATTGGCCGTGTCTCCTTAAAACGAATGGGATCTTGATGGGATCTCATAGAATCCCATTTGAAATTTAATGGGTTTTCATTAACAATCAAACAAGAACCAATGAGACCCGATCAAACCCCATTCTTTTTAATGGGAATATTTAAATGAGAATCTGACAGAATTCAGTCATATTTAATTCTCAGTAACCATGTCTCATTGAAAAGAATGGGATTTTAATGGGACCCATTAGAGTCTCATTTAGAATTTGATGGGTTTCCACTAACAATCAAATAAGAATTAATGAGACCCGATTAGTTTTAATGGGAATATGTAAATGAGAATCAGAAAGAATAAATGGAAAAATGTCTTCCTCCAATCATTCCCATAGTTGGCCAAGCCTCTTCGAGTCTTATTCATTTCGTCAGTTCGTTTATTAGACAGCTAAGCTACAGACAGTTTCTAACTGGACAAAAATCATTAAAAAAGAGAAAATGTACACAATAGTTTTCAAGCACAGTGAATACTATACAGTACTATTTTACATTTGATTCACTTGGCACTGTAAGGTCTACACAAAGACATAAATAACTGTCCCTTTTCACTGATTGTAGGAGATCCAGTTTACTGAAACTTGCAAACTGTACATGGCAAAACTTTAACTAGGCTATTACACTGATTTTATCCTTCATTAATTCTTTGTACTCTTGTACAGCCATATTTTCAATGCATTATGCATTCACTCTAAAAAAGATGTTCACAACAAGTTACAATTACTCTAGCTCTTTTCGTTTCCGGTAATTAATTGTAATTATAAAGACAAAGAAGCTTAACAGAGTCAGTGAATGTACATACGTACTGAAACTTCACAAAGAAGCACACAGTTTATGCACTCAATGTACAGTACAATCGAAAAGAATTCTTCCAACATAGGACATACATGAGCCACAATGTGATTTACTCCCTGTAATGTAGAAAATGATAAATACCTTAAAAATACTGTACAGTAATTCAAATTGTTTCAATGTCGTGTTGGAAGCATATAAGTTAGGGAGCCAGAGTCTAAAACTTAAATATCAAAATAATAAGATGTGTTGCGTGTGAAAGTATTCCATTGAACAAGGGAAATCAAAAAAGAAAAGTGGCAGGGCTCGAAAAACACGGGGCGGCGTGCGAATTCGACAAGCAAAAGCACCTCAAATCGCTTTGACGGGAGCGAAACAAAATAATATGAAAAACGGTGTAAATCGCCCCCGTAAATTTTCAAGACCAAATATGAAAACAAAGACCTCACGATTCAATCTGTCGTAAAAAAATATTTTTGCTTCCCTTTTTACGAAAACACTTCAATAAAAGTATCATATTTATCATTCAATCACAAATTTTATGCCAAATTTTATATACTCGATCACTGACGCGTAAATCAAGGTCCGCTGACCTTGTCTACCGCACACACAATCCCCTCCATAAACACTGTTTAGAATAAAAACATTTATCTGAAAAATTTGCCTCCTCTTTGTAAAGGTGCTATATAGATGCTAAACACATGCCTTCAATTTCTAAACATTCAGTGTAAAACGCATTTAATAGCTTAACATTTCATTTCATTTATGTTTCTTTACACAACAATAATCATACATGCAAGAACGATTTACAGGGCATCATTTAAGCAAAATATGTAGTGAAAAGGGAAGTGTGCTAAAAAAAAAAAAAAAAAAAAAAAAAAAAAAAAAAACAAAAAACAAAAAAAAAAAAAACCTGGAGGGCCTCGCAAGAGCACACTCCCCGGAAAACACAAAGCCAAAAGAACTGCGTAAAGTATACTACAATAACTACAAAAAGTACACTTATGCCTTACTAGATTACAATAACAATCCCATCCTTCCTCTCCCTCCCCATTTTCACAACCCCCTCCGCCTATGGCTTAAGGAGCTACTAGAGGATACTTTGTATAGGTTTATCATGTAACGCCGTAAGCCATTTCTGATAGACTCTATACTGAAGGTTTACAAGTTAGATTAATATGACTTGATAGGCTGTTCCATAATTTCACAGCGCGATATCGCAGTCGTTGGTCGTTGGTGTGATCACGAGGTCTGCTGGACTCGTTGACCGTCAATATGTATGTGAAAGGTGACGTTTCTGTTACTCGAGTTAAATACCATGTAGTTAGTTTTAGATGCATTCAAAGATAACTTATTTGCAGCAAACAACTTTGAAAGTGCAGATAGCTCATTACAGACAGTATTTTGTAATGTTGATAAATCTCTATTTGAGAAAAAATGTTTGTATCGTCGGCAAATAGGATGGAAGTAGAAAGTTTAGAAACAAAACTGATGTCATTCACATAAATTATGAATAGTAAAGGACCATGAATAGAGCCCTGCGGAACTCCACATTTAACATTTACATAGTCAGATGTACATATTGTTAACTGATTCAAACTGCTTTCGATTGTGTAAGTAGCTCTTAAACCAAGAAAGTGAAGAACCTCTTATACCGTAATGGGCTAGTTTGCATAAAAGGATATCGTGGTCTATTGTATCAAATGCCTTCGATAAATCCAGAAAGACAACTAAGGATGTTTCATCCAAGTCAATGGCTTTAGCAATCCTGTCAGTAGCATTAGCTCAGGCTATCTTGGTTAAGTGCCCTGAGCGAAAAACATACTGTCCCTTTAATAAAATATTATGTTTTGTACGGAAACTTTGTACTCGATTAAACATTAATCTTTCTAGAATTTTAGAAAGACATGGCAAAACAGAAACAGGGCAGTAGTTTACAAAGTACTTCGTATCGCCACTCTTATAAATTGGGACAGCTTTTGGCTTTTTCATTTCATCGGGAAACATCGCTTGCTTTAAAGAATTGTTAAACATGTGTTTTAATGGCTTTGTAATGATTAGTATCACAGTACGCATCATTGACGGGCGTAAACCGTCGCAACCTGCAGACCTTTTTGGTTTTAGACATTCGTATGCTATTTTAGCAATTTTTTTCCCTCACAGGTCGGAAAGAGAAGTAAGCGAGGATTGTTTCTTACAGAGAAACTGTCAAAAACGGAAATACTGCTCTTGGGTATTTTTTTTTTTATACAAATGCAACAAGTAAAATTTTCTATACTGCTTTTGCACAAGTTTCGTATAAAAACTGGCTCAACCTTTAACTTCTGTGTTCTGAGAGAAGAATTAGTGAATATTAGAAAATGATCACTTAAATCTATTACAAGTATACCACTCTCATCAATTTTAACATTCGGATCAATAGTACTGACATTCACTAAAATATTATCAACAAGGGAAGCTCTAGTGGTATATACGTACGCAAAATTTAGGCAAACGTGACCTTGATTTACATTTTGATCTTCGATCCTACCCTCACCAATCAAATGGCATTATTTAAAAATATCTAACCAGTCTTAGCATAACGTAAAGTTTTATTACTATTTCTGACATACTGATAGGGAAATAATAGCAAACAAACCCCAATTTTTAGCGAATTTGACCTTTTATCTATGACGTCATCAACAGCGCGGCGCGACTTTTCATGGTCACCATGGTCACTAACCACCAAGTTTGAACTTCATCGGACTAACGGTTTAGGAGGAACAACCAACACACTATCAGGCAAAATTGAGGCATATTGGACCTTTGACCTACATTTTGACCCCTGACCACACCCTTAGCGACTATAAATCACTATTTCAAAGATTATCTAATCAGCCCGTTCATATTATGTAGTTTTATTGTTTTTTTAACATACTGATAGGCAAATAATGGCAAAAAACTTAATCTTTAGCCAGTTTGATCTATTACGCACTGCATACACGAGTTTACCACCCATCAGATTTTAGCTTGATCGGACTTACGGATAAGGAAGAGATTGCGACACAATTTTTCGTCAACACACATACATAAACTCACACACGGTTAACACAAACATACATACACACGCTTTTTCACAGACTTATCGAGGACCCTATTGTTTCTTCATTGTGTTTGTTTCTTTAACCCTAACTTTAACAATAGACTGTTTATTGTTAAACTTATGAGGACTTGAGAAATGTATTGAATTCCCTTCAGAGAAAATCCATTGTTTAGGTCCTCAGTCTGACAGACAAACAAACCTAAACTCACACACGCAGACACTGAGACACTTACACACAGCTTCACATTTCTGGAGTTAGGTGAAGTACAATACCTCGTGCCTCTATACGTTACATGAAGTGAGTTGAGATAATAAGCCGAGGGGAGATTGCGTTGCGACTTTATTGGCAGTCTACAAGCAAAAGCAAACATTTTAGAATATTCAGTTGTATTATGTGGAAATGAAAGCCAAGGTTGTGAGCTCGTCATGGTAATCAACAATGCCAATTGTCAGCGAGGTGCAATTCTTTTTTCATGATGCTCATTGCCAACTTCGTGGTCTCATATTTCGCAACCAGTGGACTTACGATTATATTATGTTATCTTCTAACTAGAGCTTAGGGTGTTTGGTTGCCGTGGTAGGGAGATGATTCTTACAATTTAGCCGAAGAAATGATCTCTTACCAAATGTTGCGTCATTGACGCTGTTGTTTACGGTGAATTCATAGACTAAGTGCAACGGTAGCAAGATCATGTGGATAATTCCGTTATTTATTAAGGGTAACAATGGCCATAATTAAAATGAGCTATAACATCTTTTATATAGTTATTCGCTTTTTGTTGGGGTAGAGGTTGTGTGTCAAGATTCATCGCTGGAAACTTTAATTGTCCAAGTGAAAATTGTCTGAAGATGTTTGTCACTTAGATAGGCCTAGCTTGATAAATTGCACAATACTTTTATTGGGCACACACACACAAAAAAAAAAAAAAATACGTAACGCAATTGCGAGTGCTGCACATGGTTGGCAAGATCACAGTCGACTGTACACGAATTCTCATTGTGCCACTCACTACACCGTAAGTGCATGTATATGTACAGAGTACAGTATGATCTAGGTCCTAGAGCGAAACTTTTCGGCTCGGTTTGCGGTAAGCTATGCTTACTATTAAAGATTCATCTTTAAGAATGTATAGGTATTTCTTGAAATAAAAGAAACTGTGCGAGGTCATTCAGAATGCCCCTTAATTTGTCAACAAGTTAGGTGAATGAAATAGCCATGCGCAGACGATTATTTCAGTTAACATTAGTCACTGTGAACAGCTAGTATTTTCGCAAAGAGGACTCGAATAACGCAGCTTATGGTTTGACTTTGAGCTACAGGGTATGAAGTGCAGGCTTATATATTAATCTGCAAGTTAACACAGTCTGTGAAGTATATCATACGCAGTACAGTGCAGCATACCACATAACGTTCATGAAGTGACGTCGGGCCCCCAGTTCTCTTACTGAAATGCCAGACCGAACAGTTTTCCTTTTTGAATCTTTTGGGATTTTTTGAACCAAGGACAAATTCTTTCCCTGGAAAATATTGTAGAATTTGCTCAAATGGGAATTAATTTTATCAGAAAGAAATTTCTTGGTATTTTTCGGTCAAATAAGTGCTTACTTTACTTCAATAGGCATTTAAATGGTCGTATAGAGGAATTTTTGCGATGTTGGGTGGGGACTCAGGTGATTTCAGTTGGAAATATATTACGAGACACTAGTATACGCAGTTCACACAAACTCTGATTCTGCTGCCTAGTTCAACAAATTAGAACACCAGAGCTTTTTATAGACGCTCCTGACTACTACAGAACCTTGCAGAGGCTTCCACGTGTTCTAGAGACCCCTTGATGATTACCGGTGATCTCGTTGTAATTCTAATTTTAGACATCATAACACCGGAGGGCGCACTATTCGATTTCTTATGAACTAAGTACTGGAATGCTTGACTTGTCATATAAACCAGAAAGCCCAGGCTTGGTGATTCCTTCCGGGGGGGGGGGGGGGGGGGGGGGCATTTGCTGCACTGAGTTTCGTCCCTCAAACTAATACTTCTTGACTATATCCTTTTGTACGATGTTTCTACAACGTAATGCCTGCTGATCTCAAAAACACCCTTGAATCCTAGGAAAAAGTGAATAACAAAAATAAAAAAAACATGTCTTAGGAGGTATTCTTACCCGGACCGTCTGCGTGAGACACCGAGATTTAATCCACTACGGTGTCAGCCATCGAAAAATTCATCAGCGTATGTGGTATCTATAATCATGCTATAATCACAGCATTCTTTCCACGTGTTCATAATTAGTTTATCTAAATTAGTATAAGTGCTGAAACACTTATGCTTGTGAAAAAATAAATGATGTTAGCCATACCTTCTTTGCAATGGTAGAAAAATTCAGCCCTTACTTTTCGTTGGTCACAAAACGTCGGACACAATTTGGAGGTACCGCCCCTGTTTATCTAGTTTGCGAGGTTTTCTTAGTTGCACCTCTGATGACCTCATAAGACCTTTGACCTCCAACAAAATCATAGGGTTCCCTCACCTTTAAAGTAACACATCTACATAACAAGTATGAAAAGGATCCCTCATCCCTGTCTCGTAATATTGTATTTTTTACAAGGTTTTCGGTTTCTGACCTCTCATATTAAATGACCTCTAACCTCCGCTGAAAACAATAGGGCTCTTTATCTAAATATGATAAAGTTATATACCAAGTACGAAGATTGGTTATCATTGCTATCTTGAGATATCGTGTTTACAAGCAGTTTTTAAAAATTTCGTATTTTCACCTCCGCTGACCTCAGAAAATCTTTGATCTTTATCAAAATCAAAAGGGCTTTTTTACTATAAGGCATCTACATGCCAAGTATGAAAACCACCCATGCCTCCTATCTCGATATATCGTGTTCACAAGGTTTCCGTCAATGCATATAGTCTATACTCTGTGTCTTCGTCACTGGACCTCCCTTGGCCCTGGAACACCAGTGCTCTCTTCAACAATTTCAAGTGAATAGCTATGTTAAGCACCTAATTTGTGTCATTACCAGCCAAATTATTGCACCTGCCCTCGAATGACAATAGAGCCTCAGGTTGCTCTCTGCAAATGGTCATGACTAGTCGCAAAAGCCAAGGAAAAAAAAAACCGAGAGGATCTAAAGACGTTCCGCCTTTGGCTTTCAACCATACTTTGGGAGGGTGGAGCCAGCTATGGCATTTTTTTTTCTTCGAACGCTCCTGTTTTGTATGAACTAACCACAATGACAACGTTTCTGTTTGGAAAGTTTTCCTTAACCTGAAAATTTCATAAAAAAAACTTGCTTCGGCAGATTCTTGGCATCTTAATATTTTCAAATATATGTCACCATGTTGCATTAGATTGTGAAGTTTTTCTAGAAGTTTTCCAAAGGGAAGGAGGTTCCTCTACTCTTACAACCCCCAAAAGAAGCACTTTATTTAAAGCTTAAACTCAGAAATTAACCTTCCAAAGCAAAATCATCACCGCCGTTACAACTGTTTTGCTCCCGTCAAAGAAGTGTCTGGCTACTCTTCTGAGAATCGGTACATTTTGTTTCACCTGGATATTCCAGCTAGATTTGTCTGCTACCATGCTCTCAAGTCTTCTCAGTGTGTCATATAAAGAACCTTATAGCCTGTAGTTTCCCAGAACAATTCACCGGTAATTCCGATGATCATTCCATTCCTGGTTCGTATGGAAAAAAATTAACACATGATCAACTATCCAATCTCTTAAGAATTACAGAATGCTTTCCTTTAGGTTTTGTTTTACCTTCTTGTTTGCCCTTATAGTGAAGTTACCTTTTGTTGTATTGTGTGTAAAGCAGTGACTGCAGGCTTCCAAAGAACGACACAAGGCTGTTCCTGCCAATCTCTTAAACCTACGTGAAAAATGCCTTATCAGGTGTTTAATGGGCGTCGTTCTAAAGTGTCCTTTTCAAGCCACGTTTGCACACAAGTGAGAAAATACTGATGAGAACATTTTAACACAACCATTTCATTGTAATCTGCTTCTAAGCTAATGATTTTAGCTTTTCAAATCTGAAAAAGTATAGTGAACCCTACACGTAAACTCAATTATTTGTCCAGGCAAAGTTTAAGGTACGCTAAAAGAATCAGCAGAATTTAATACATTCATGAACATTAGAAAGGAACCAAATTTCACTCCAAACATTGAAAATCTCCCAACAAGGTTTATCTCAAGTCCTTCCTTTTCAAAAACAACACCTGTTTATAATACACCTCCAGACAAAGCAAAAGTAGCCTGTACTGAGTTTACATTGTTCAATACCATATTCGCACATGCTGCATGAAAACTGATCTGTGCAAGTCAGAGACTGACCAATCAGAGTGATGCTATTGTTTAAATGTACACTCTAAAAACACCCTGGTTAAATTTAACCATTATTGTGGTCACAGATTAACCAACCGTTTCCTGTTTAAAGTGACCGAGGAAGTCTGGTTGATTTTACCAGGAAAATGTTAATATTTCAAAAATCATCCATTAAATTCACCAGTACAGTGTTAATTTAACCCGAAGTTCTTGGTTATTATAAACAGAAAAAAGGTTGGTTAATCTATGACCACAATACTGGTTAAATCTAACCAGGGTGTTTTAAGAGTGTATGTCTATCAGAGTGCCTTCGCCGGTTATATTTAGGACTATTCCTATAAACCTGTTCGGGACAGGGAGGTGATATTAGCTATAGTACCACCTCCCAGACTGTTTTGGGATGTCATAAACCCAAAGCAAAGGAAGGTACTTGCTTAATTTGACCTATCATCTCTGACCTTTGACCAGCCACTGCGAATGTCTGGGTGGTAAAATTTCTCACAACCTTGCAATTGCATATCAAGTTTGGGATTGATAGTATTTTCAGTTTTGGAGGAGTTCACGGTACAATGTCTTGCAATTGTCATTTGACATATTTACATTATGATCTTTGACCTCAGGGGACAAACGTAAGGTTTGCGCAAATAGCCGTCAATTCGAAAGCTATACCACTGTTTCCTTCATTTGGTATGGTCAGAGTTGAAAACTGTTTTTTTTTGACCCTTGACCCCTGTCCTAGTTGACTTTTTATGCTGATGGTCTGCGACGCACAAATTCCTATAACCTTGCACCTACCCAACAAATATAGGATCGACTTTGTCTTTAGTTAAGGAGAAGTTTGCGACACAAAATTTAGCAGAGAAAATACCCTGTGACCTCCTGACCTTGTAACCTTTGGCCCCATGCTAATTGCTGCCTTAAAATTTTCTAAAACTGACGTTCAGATATGTCTCCGAGATTATCTTTCGGCTTTATTTCAATACATTTATGTAGCAGAAATTCAAAGAAAGATAATTTGTCCCAAGTTAGTGAGTGACCTTTGACTTTAGATCCTAGCACTGTGCTAATATTCAGTTTTTACCCAAGGACACCTATACCACCCAAGTTACAAGGTTGTTGGGTAATCAGGTCAAGAGCACATGTTGGTAAAAGCAACCACGCACATAAGTACGTTACAGGCATATGTACAAAAAAACCAAATTTTAGGCAAATTTGATCACATGGGGCAAAACAGTACCTCCACGACTCTTTTGTCTGTCACCCCTGAGTAGCGGTTATAGTCTCAAATTTTTTCCACCATGTATTTTATGGTTACAGTGGCCATGGCAACTGGTAGAAGTGAACGTGCACACGTTTTAACAGTAAACAGCACATATCTTATCTCTCACATAGAATGAGACAAGAGTTGTTTTTGGCAAATATAGCTACCTAAGAGGAGATGCTCTGGAACATGGCTGATATTGGTGTTTATTATATAGCTTGTTTATGTTTGCATGCTTGCATTAGACGTTTCATTACAGTTTCCTTTAAATTAAGTGAGATATTATCAGAAGAAACCAAACTGAGGCAGATAACAAACTTCTTATTACAGCTCAACCAGTTATATAAGATTCTTTTGTTATGTGAAGACTAGTATTCTTTACACTTACTAAAGTCCATTACGTTTGCTTTGGCTCGAAACTCAGTAAAGCAAATTGAGTTTGAACTCTTTTTAAGTGACACCATCAGAAGTTGTTACTAGAATCAGAGTCGGTGACTGTTAAAACCACTTAACAAAGGGTATTATTCCACACAATAGAACAACCGGGTGTTTACATTAACACCCAAAGATCTTCCGCTACGAATTTATTGTCGCTCGGCAATATGAATTACAAATAATATTTGCTTCACACACATATGAAATAATCACTCTTGAAATCTTTTGTGACTGACCTCATGTACGATTTACCTTTTGGGCAGAGCAAAGTGTGGGAATTTGGATCACAGCTTACAATGTCTAGCACGTGGTTTTTTGCTGTCTTGTTTATTCAGTAATATCTTCATTGGTATGACCCTATGTTTTGCCAAATAGCACACCCGTCGTAAATGCATATTATGCTCCTTACTTATAATATGGAAGATGCGAAAACAAGAAAATGTAGGTTGCATTTTTACCTAACAGGGATACCTTCCGAACTACAAACTTTAAAGTAGCCAGCTCGACATGTCTATTCAGTGGCGGAGCTAGGTAATTCGGTGAGAGGGGACGAGAATGTCCAGTAGGGGCACTTTGAAGAAGACAGATATCCTATGCCTTAACACGACTAAGTCATGGCTTAATTTTCAACATTTTCTTTTAGTTTTAGATTTCACCACCTGGTAGAAAACTGATTTCCTATTTCCTACCATCCCAAGTTTTTCTATCAAAACATGTTTCCATTTTTAACCCCTTCTTTTCACGTTCTGGTATGAAGGCGGCTATTATAATTAACTTAATGGTTATATTTTTGTCAGGTCAAGATTCATGATTTAACGTAAAAGCAAACTTTCTTTGTGAAGATAAAAATTAAATCTACTAAAGCCAGATATAAGAAACCTAAAAGAGAGAGGGGCCAAAATTTTGGAAATTAATCGTTGTTGGGTGTACATTTTTGCCATCTGGAAATCAAGACAAGAACACAAAGAACCATACGTTTTCTTAAGTATATCATAATGTTTATCATTATGTGACCGCTATGTAATAGGGAGTAATTAAGTGCATTGTTGGAAAGGGTCAAGGCAGAAAGCCCGCCTGGCCCTCTAGAGTAACTTCTTTATTAAAAATGAAAGTAAACTTTATTAGATACAATTTCCTAGCATTTAAGAATCAAGAAAGTACAGAAAGAAGCATTTCTATTGCATTATCATGCAGTGTCAGGTGATCACTCTGCATGTACGGAGTAATCGAGCAGGTTATCATGCCCATGTAACCTTGAAAATGGTCACTTGCAGGAAAGCAAGAATTCCTAAAGTCAAAGATAAGCACAAAGCTGTATCATTCCAGCACATTAAGATCACATTCAACCAATGACTTAAAGAAATGGGACAACTTGCAGATATGCCAAGTATGTCAATTGTTGGTGAAATTATCATCTTTTATCCTTAGTTCTGCCATTATGAAAACCCGCATCAAATAGGTCAACCACTTTCTAATATCACAGGTTCTCTGCCCACAAAGCAGAGGGACAGTTGTGAAAGTTCACTACATTGCTATTTGACTGACAGCGTTTGTCCTTAGATAAGGATATAAAAATTAGAATTGATTAATTAAATGCTTCCATGGGTTATTAGTTTTGTAAAGAGAACTAAGTAACTGATCATTTGGATCAAGATACCCTTGAGCGTGCATGAATTGTGATTGCTTAATTGAATAAAACAAATTGTGACTGTATACTGTCTGTGGGGGTATCCCTTAAAGTGCCTCTAGCCTATGTATTTCTTCAGAGCAATTTATTTATGATTGAATGTGTTAACACAAGATGTACATTGTCTACAGAGCAGGTTTTGTACAACTGTTGTGAAACTTGGTAGATGAAGTAAACATTCACTGCCGACAACTTTGAAGACAATGTAGCAGTCACCAGAGTTACAGGCAAACTTCACATTAGCTAATTTTTTTTTAATGCTGTGCTCATAGCTCAGTTTCATTACATTTAGCAACGAACTATAGTGCCCATTGGGCTCCTTTTTGTGACCAATAACTGTAGGCATTAAGTCTACTTTCTGTAATCGATATCAAAGGCATGGTAGAATTATTGTCTGTTTTGTAGTGTTTGTTTTCATCATATGCATCAGTTTACCCATGTTTAATGCATATACTTTTCATAATTTCTTTTCCAATTGCAATATATGCCATGAGTTTTCTACGTAATTTACGGTTTTACTATTTTTATACCTTGCTTAAAGCTCAGTATCTGAATTTGACTTTTTATATGGTGTGAGAGTTCTTTCATTATTGTGTAATTCCTATCACATGTATTGTTTTACACGTTCTATTTAGATGCCCTGTCATAGAAATGGTCATATGACTGCATTATCCTTCATGTGTTCGTGAGTCTTTGTGTTAGACTTCTGGAAGTAAACACTTTTGTCCTATCTATGACACGTCTTTTTTATCCAATAAACAGTTGCAACCATATGGTGGCACAGATGTAATATCGTGAAAGGTTTAAGGGTCAAGTTAAAACTTTCAGATCAGGAAGCTACTTGGTTCGATCATTCATGACCCTGTCAGGGTGACCAGGGGCGCCCACCAAAATATGGGATTGTCCCCTATTTTGGCCATTTGCCCGTATTGAATGTCTCAGGGACGTCTTTTGCCCCGTATTTCCATATTAGGGGTTCGATATAAGCAGAATCAGACGAGAAACAAATTTGCACGAGTACCGTAGAATGGACAGATACAGCTTGTGTAAGCAACCTTGGAATCTATACCGTCGAAGTAAGGTGTTTACCATCTAAAGCCTACTCACCCACATGCGTTCATGTATTATATTGATTAGAACTTTTACATCATAAGAAATAATACATCATTAACGACTGTTGTACCCTAAGAATTTAGGTTCCTGCATGAATCATTTTCAAACAAAAGACTGCAATAAAGAAGATACTGTGACATTGAATATGTTAGCATCTATTTAAAAATCGTTGACGAGTACGTACAAAATCAACTGTCACAATACAGTATACACAGAGAAAGTGACTGAAAACTGACATAATAGTAAGACTGAACAAGTGTACCTCTATGGTGTATGGGAGCATTAATTTACAGTAACGAGATATAGTCAAGTGACTAAATGGACATATAAGCAAAACTGGACAGCCCTGTATTATACATGGGAGCATTAAGTGACTAAAACAGATTGACTCAGTTGCAGGACTAATCATGAGTCCAGGATGAGGCATAGGGGCATTTCAATAATTAGATATAGTCAAGTGACTAAATGTATATATTAGTAGAACTGAACAAGAGTCCTGTATGATACATGGGAGCTTTAGTGAGATATGGTCAAGTGACTAAACATATAGTAGCGAACCTGAAGAAGAGTAGATGATAAGTATGGAGCATTAGCAGATGTAGTAATATGATAAAACCAGACATGTAATAGCAGCACTTAAAAGTTGTCTTGGACAATTTATGATGGGCATTGATGAGCTATAACCATGGAACTAAAGCCAGACAATGAAGTATTGCTGAGCAAGACTCTTAGATGATACCAGGCTTTCAAGTGGACGCAGGTGAAAAAGTAGGATAATTGTAGGACCAAAATTCTCAGTAAAATAGGAAAAAAAGTAGGATATTGAAGAGCAAGAGTAGGAGAAAAGTAGGCTTTTTGAATTTTTTCGGGAGGGCAATGTCCACAGCTTGCATGACTGTCTTAGACATGTTTCCTGTACTCAAAGAGCTCAGAGTTTGCCCTGCCATGGATGTATATACTACTCCATCTAAGCCTTAATAATGTGTCACTGTTAGCAGAGCCGTCTTGAGCTGTTTAATTTGTTCAATCCAACTGGAAGCTACACACAGCCAACCTATACCCCACCATGGTTGGCACTGAGGTAAGAAATTTGAGGTATTCATGGCTGCCTAGATAGTTAATAATCAGCTGTGAGACACAATTTCCATAAGTACTCTACACGGTGTTTTCATTTGGAAATGTCCTCCATTTGGGGGAACATGATAGTACGGAAGATGTTGAAATTCCAATTAAGACTTGTGATGAAAATGCTTAATTATTACTTGTAATCTTGCTCCTGTAAAATTTGGTCGAATTTCTGTGCGACCCATGGCCGGATTTACCTTTGTGGGCACAAACTAATGTGGGGCCCCTTCGACTATAATTCTTCACAAGACTACAGTGGCGAAAGCCACGAAAGGAGGCAAAGGTTGTCTTCACCCCCCCCCCCCCTCCACAACACACACACACACACACGTACACTCGAAGTGAACTCAATAGATTTCCTTCTTACGTACATGTTAAGCCTACAAAACGAAAACTAGCACAAGCTACCCAAAAAACAATAATATACTTTTGTGGGGCCCCTGGGCACGTGCCCCACTGGCCCATGCTTAAACTCGGTCCTGGTTAGACCTTTAAGCAGACATTGTAGCTTGAAAGGTCAGAACAACACAGCCAGTTCAAAGAAGCACTTAGTTACTGCAATTCTAATACCTAGCAAATTTGGCAGATATTTCTGAAAAATATAATAACGTTAATAAATGGGTTTATGACTGCAGGGTTTTTTGTAGGTAAAAGTCGCATGCAATTTCCCTTTTCACATTTTAATTGGATCTACTAAACTCTCCTAAATATGTATGTCTTGTATACTTGATACATGAATGAAAATTAGAAATAGAAAGTAAACATATAAATTGCTTGATTCAGGGGATATAAAATGCACCTCTTTAGAAAATATTTCACTATCTCTACTGACATTTAAAATACTATGATTTTGCAAGAGGTTGCAGGAATTATTTCTGTCGAAAAGGCAATATGTTTAGGTTACTTTGCTTAATATCTGAGTAGGCCTAATACCATCATGAAATGTTATGGTTAGATTGCTCTGTAAACTTGGCTGGGAGATGTAAGTACTTATGACATTAAAACCAAAAGTAACAATGTTAAATCTGTCTGTCCAAAAAGGGTTAAACATGTGTGCTATGAAAAATACACTAAACTCCTTGACCCTGCTCTCCGGAGGGTATATATGGTATCCGACAGTGTTGGAGGTTTCGAGGCCAGGCCCCCCCTCGAGGCCAATTTTTTAGGCCTTAGACTCCGTCTCGGCCTTGAGAGTGTTGTCTCGGCCTTGTGCCTCGGCCTCGTACCCATTAGCTGAGGCCAGCTCGATCTTCAATGATACGTTATAATTGCTCAAGAGTAGCCAGTTTTCTGAGTTACATGTTTAGGAGTGTTTTGGGCTGCAGTTTTCCGTTGTATTGAATCGATATACAACAGGGATTGCACCAAGTGAGGACAGGGCTCTTGTAACGAGGAAGACAGGTCGGCCACGGCCCATGCCCGTGGGAGAGGTCTAGCACCAAGTGGGGGAAGATGTGAAATAACTGAGGAACCAAACACATATTAAATTACGCTAATTTATCATAACTGGCCAGTGATGGCAAATCTTCTGTCATTATAGTCAGGGACGGATTTAGCTTGTGGGGGGGGGGGGGAAGCCGGGCCAAAATAGTTTGGGGTCCCTTCACGCTAAGGCCAACTATCTAAGCGGAACACCACCATAGGTTGGCAAAAAAATTTGGCAGAAAATGCTTCCCAGATCGCTAGAAATGACACTTTCCAGCAGTGGCGCAGCAAGAATTTGGTGATTTGGGGCCCTACAGATGATGTCGTAATGCCACCTCAGTTCCCCCAAGTCAGAGTAAATTTCACTTTTTTATGCGCACTTGTGTTTGTATATAGAGGAGTGATGATATCGTTCTATTGTCACTACATAAAGGTGCTACCCTGGGGAGGGGTTTAAGGGGAGGACTTTCACCCCTCCCCTTTGAGAAATTTAAGCCCCGGCTGGCTATTTTACTGCCGTCTATTCATATAAGTTTTTCGGCAAAAAACACACAGGAGAAGTCCACAGAAACATTCTTGGACTATTACGAAAATTTTCCTTTCCTTCTTTGTGCATCACAAAAGGGCATCTAAGGCTGGCCTGGAAGCTCTGGATAAATTATATAAAATGGAGTAAAGACATAATGCTCATTACCTGACATCCAAATGATAATACAGATTATGACGAGGCCGACCACTTTACAGCTATCGTATTTTTCTAATTGTGAACGAAAATCCAGACGAAGAACTTCCAGCAACGGAGGAAGAGAGAGGAAGAGTATAGATGCATTGGTATAAGACCTTCCTGATTGGCATAGCAAAAGGGGTGAAGAACTAACAAGCGCAATTTCAGAATTAGATTGAAAGATCCCATATTAATGAAAGGCCCCCACAGATGTCTGAGGACGTATCTCTGGTTTTCGGAAAGTGTTGTGATCAGAATAGTACGGTACCATGTATTATTACCTTTATAATGGTCATGAGATAGAGTGCACACTGACGAATGTGGGAGAATCGTGCCGAAATTTTTCATTAAATAAAATTTCCATGACAAACCTGCATTCACGCTCTGCATCGATACACTTTTATTGCCCAAGAAACCTACATGCCACTCAAAAAGCCAGGCTTTTACTTGGTAATTCGTAGATGCGATGCTTCCCCGAAAGTTGCTATCGGAAGATATTGATAATAAGAACAACATTGAGGCGAGGTTTGAAGCGCGAAAATTTTGATAGTTTGCGAAGGATTTACAAAAATTGTGATAGTCTGAGAAACATTTCTGATAGAAAATGATGACAACATATCCATCACTCGGTCGGAAAAACACCTTACCCTACGTCTACAGAAACCTATAGTTTAAGCGCCTTTCGGGATCATTTTAAAATTTTTAGTTTTTTTCAGAAATCGATTGGGTGCACGCGCCCCTATGCCACCTGTGCCGGCGAGGCAACTTCCCAGGCCTTGCAAGTTGCACGTAAATATTTTCACGTTTGTATTTATAGAAAGACAACTTTTGTTGAGTGTGGAGTTCCGACAAAGGTCCGTATTTTACATGTTGATCATCGACGGACGGACAGTAAGGCATCTCATGCCTCCATTTTCTGGACACCCAAATGTGGGGGCCCCTAAATGTGGGGGACCCTAAATGTGGGGCCTGGGCTTACATGCGCTTACGTTGTGCTTTGACCAATTAGACCAGGGCGACATCATTTCTTGTTATTTCAGTTAAGTTCGTACCTGCCAACTCGCCGAACTGATTAATTGCCAAGCTGATCGTATAAAAATAAATCAAAGTTTGTATATAACGTAAACGTATTTTTTTCTTTCAAAGAAAACTCTTCCCGTTTTTTTAACACATCGCTTGGAATTAATTGGGGGGGGGGGCAAGAACGTGTTACAAAAAATTCTGGAGGCAATGCCCCCTGATCCAATGGCTACGCCACTGCGGTACAGTGTCTGGCTACGGGCCTGCGAACGGGCGAAACTGTAGTTAACAATTTGTGCTTTGGTCGCCATTTCGTGCAAAGGCGTTATTTTGGGTGTAATGCCCAAGTGTTTTACCACAAGTACAGTCACGAATAATCCTGAGGTCAGCTCAAGAGTTTTCCCAACGCAAATATTTACTTTAAACGTAATTTCCTTTCCTAAAACATTTGAAAACGTGATCGTGTTTGAAATTGAAGCATATTTCATGCATTTCAGTTAGTCCCAAGAGGCCCCTGTATGCCTGTATGTCCTTGTGTCAAAATGTGTTTTCATTAGTCTTGGATTTTGTCTTATAGTCATACTGTGTTATTGATATTAAAGGAGCTTGCCTTGCTACATTTAAAGTGAGTGGTGATGAGTTGAAACAAGGTTCTTGAATTGCTGTTGTTGATAAACATTATTCTACTGAAATCTCGGCACGACTTTGCACAATCCTCACCAAGAACAGAAATGCAAAAAGCAACTTACAGTTAGATGAGGTTTTACGGCTCAGTTTCTAACCAAGGGAACCTTTAAGTGAGATTTAGGCAAAATGATAGCCTTGTCATGGTGATAAGCATGCTGCCAAAAGTGCAACCTCTTATGAGAAGTGATTCATGCCTTACGTTGATACAAAGAATTGTGTGATAAATACAAACATTTATGAGTCTTTATTATGGCATTTACTTAAAGTGTAAGTATAACATAATCTCATGCAAGTTGCTCATGGGTTGCAGGTATAATCCAAACATTTCAAACTCCTGATATTTATACCTTCTAATGTAATCCTCATGTTTGGGGGTGTGTTTTGAAATGTTTGGGAACGGCATAGTTTTATGCATAGGCGTAGGAAGCTGTTCGAGACTGGTGGTGGGGGGGGGGGGGTGAACCTTGTTTCGGATCGCCGTCTTAGTGGCGAGGTCTAAGGGTTGGGAGTGGAAAAGTTTTGGATATTTAGGGTCCTTAAATGCGATTCGGTACATCCTTCTGGATAAATTTTAAAGTAAATAACTGCATTTTGACATTTCTTACTTAAATTACTGCAAATCTTTGACATTTCTTACTTACGTTACTGAAAATTTTTGACATTTTTGCCAAAGTGGAGGAGGTGTTCCTCTCCCCTTGGAAAATGTTTGGATATTTGAGAGTCCTTAGATGCGTTTTGTGCATCAGTTTGGAAAAACTTTAAGGTAAATTACTGCAAGTTTTTGACATTTCTTACTTAAATTACTGAAACTTTTTGACATTTTTCCAAAGTGGAGGGGTGTTCCTCTCCCTTTTGGAAAAAATTTTCATATTTGAGGGTCATTAAGTGCGATTTGGTGTATCATTTTGGACTTTTAAGGTAAATTACTGCCAATTTTTTGATATCTCTTGCAGAAGAGGGGTTTTCATCCTTGGAAAGGGGGAGGGGGCGCTAAAGCATACTTCCACCCCCACAAATTTCGCCCCCGCTTCCGACATCCGGCCCCTTTGTTTTATGCCAGATCCACATGGAAAGATATTCAAACATTCCAACACTATCAAATTTCTGGAACAAACTAGGCATTGGATTGCCAGGCATATGACGAGAGAGGGAGCTTTCACTTACCATCGTTATCTTCGTCCTCCCTTGCTCACAATTTTTCTAAACCTCTCCCCCGAGGAAGAAATTATGAAAATAACCTCATCAACAAAATCTTCGGCACCTGTTTATGATGATCTTTCTTCATTAGTCGTTATATGTATATTCATTTAATAAGTAAGCCTCTTTGTCCTATTTTAGCATTTTCTTTCACAGGATCGTTCTATCCCGAATGAAAATTGCTCGTGTTGTTCCGGTTTTTTTTTTTAGTCAGGCGACACTGTGGTTGTTTCAAATTATAGACTTATCTCTGTCTTGCCATGTTTCCCAAAAATTCTTTGAAAAAATATTTTCATTAGAATGGTAGACTTTTTCAATAAAAATAGTACTATTTTTGATGGTAAATTTGACTACAACTACTCCCTCACTTTAGTTTTATAGACCTATAAGATCGTTTTACAAATATTCTATTTTATTTACCAAGTCGTTGCTAACCACAGAATTCTGTAGTGCCAATTCTCTTAACGGCAGGATGTTAGATGTTAGATGTGGTTTTACGGCTCAGTTTTTAACCAATTGGTTTAAGTCGGGCCGGCCACGGCCTTTTTTCCAGTTGTGGCTCACTGGCTTGTTTTCCCTACTCCGTTGCTTATGCTGAGTACCAAGCACAATGGCAGTAGGTTCCATTTTTAAAGTCTAATCGCTGTCGTATATATCTGTCAAGTTCCTGAGATTTATTTCTTACTTTTCTTCTATCATTTGTAACGTTCTGGGGGCTTGAATTTGACAAAATTTAGATGAAGGAAGGTGTTAATTTTCCATAAAATCTGATTTTGTAAGCAAACTTATCGATAAATGTGTTCTTTGAAGAAACTCCCCTGTTATAAAATACCCAGTACTAGTCTACCTTGAGAAGTCCATTAAATAAAGTAGCAGAGGAGGGCACATCTCCCAATTCGTTGCCATACTTTCCCTATTCATTGCCAACTTATACGACAGTCAGTTCTGTGGGATCATCTTGGCATGTAGTGTCTGGTCGTGCATGTAACTGGTGTGTTCACTTCCCAGTTTGATCTTAATTTTGCCTGTGATTGTTATCATTTGTATCTTATTCTAATAGGGGCCGGTGTACTTCCTCACAATACAGTATCTTAGCACTTTCCTTTGGAAACTCCTTCCTTTATATATTTCATTTTATATTTTTCTACAATCGTTTACTGTGATCATACTGTCTGAATTCATTGTTACACTTTAAAAAATAAAGTGCTGATTTGACAGCACTTTCTGTGTTTTTTTCTTCAAATCAGCACTAAAAGTGTTAAATTTCCACGAGAATGGTACTTACTTGCATAGCACTTTCATGGTGCTGATGACAAATGTGTTATTTTAGCACTTGCATCGTGGTGATTTCAACTATTTGAAGTAATAAACTATTCCAGTAAAGTAGGCAGAGGCAATTTGTTACGTCATTCATTTTTTACAAAGATTAATAGTAACTAAATCATGCATGGTGTGTTAGATTTTGTTACAACCAACAAGCAAATTGTGGAAGTACTCTGTCCAAAGACATTAATCCGGCTGTTGTAGCCTAACAGCCTGGGCTACCGTATGGAGACGTTTGGAGCGGTCCTACTTTTTCGCGCCCGGACACGCCTTGACACGCCCTGCGTAAAAAGGTCACGCGCGGAGGAGCCCTACAGAACGTCGGCCACGCGCGGCGGGGTAGAACGGGAAAACAAACCATCAAAACTTCAAATAAGACAGCCGATAGATCAAATACGTAGCTTTGTTTGGATCAAGCAAATACACGTCAAAGTAACAATGACGTGGCCTCTTCTCCAGCCCTTGGGCATATGGAAAAACTTTTCGCGGCGGTGCGATATGGTTGTTCCCTTAAATTTTCCTAATGTAAACAATTCTCTCATTCACCTGTTAGTTGCACAATGTCCCAGTAAACACGAAACATTTTTGAAACATTTGGGGGGATGCTACAGAGAAATATGGAGGACAAATGTTTTTGAAATATTTCGAAAATGTTTTATTTACATTTCAAAAATACTTTGACTAAAATATTTCTCTTTAATGTTTTCAAAATATAACCAAAACATTTCTTTGTCAACAAAAGAGAATGATTTTTTGAATGAATATGATTCTTAGTGCTTGTACAAAACACGCTAAAACTGTACAAAAAAACCTCAAAATGCTCGTTGTGTACGTGTTTGTGTTAAAATGTTTTAAAGTAACATATTTTACAGATATTTTTATTAACATATTGCACTAAAACATTTTAATAATATGAATAAAATGTTCCATAATAACACCCCAATTTGAATTGAAAATAGCCCCAAAGTGTTATACAGTACTTAGACTATCATACTATGGCAAATCAGGGAGAAAGAAAATATGATTTTCTTACTGGATCCTGGATATTTTAATAATGTTGCTAGAAATGTTCCTATGATGTTTTCATAATGTTTACAAAACATTCTAGTAACATTTCAATAAATAATTTTTAAATATTTCAATAGTATCATTCTATAACCCTAAAAGCAGTAAAAGTGAACAATTTCAGTTTGTAAAAAGGTGTGTAGATTGGTACAAGCAGACGGATATAAGAGAGAAAAAATGAGAGAGCAAAACATTTTTGAAATGTTAGAAAGATATTTAAGCAATTGAACATATTTTTGTTATGTTTCCAAAATATAACCAAAACCCTTTCTTGACAACGAAAAAAAAATGATTTTTTCATGAATATGATTCTTAGTGCTTGTAAA
This sequence comes from Holothuria glaberrima, assembly GCA_009936505.3. Lineage (NCBI taxonomy): Eukaryota > Metazoa > Echinodermata > Holothuroidea > Aspidochirotida > Holothuriidae > Holothuria > Holothuria glaberrima. Next base: position 1,280 of record WURT03088963.1, on the reverse strand, counting down.
AGTCTCGCCAAATCTGTACAAACACTTCAAAATACTCATTATGTATGTTTTTGTGTTAAAATGTTTTTAAAATATTTTGAAGATATTTTTCATTACATATTGCACTGAAAAATGTTAATAAGATGAATAAAATGTGTAGTAATAACACCCAAATTTGAACTGAAAATAACCCAGACGTGTTACACAGTAATTAAACTATCAGACTAAAAGAAACTCCTTTACAGAGAAACTTCTCACATGAAACTATTCGCCCGAAGAGATAGCCTCAGCCACTAACGGCATTGATTATAAACAAAGATTAAATCCCTTTGCGGCTAAAAGTAAACAAAAAAGAGCACCACCACTCGTTTTCAAAACAACCTAGACTCAACACATTAAATAGGGCACCTAAAGGAAGCTTTATTAAAGCACTGGAATATAATTGCAGGTGACCAGCAACTGTCCCGTCTGTTTCCCGGCAGTCATATTATAGCACATAAAAGAGCACCAAATCTCAAAGGTTTACTTATAAAATCAAGGTTTTTCCATGACCAGGAGTCAAACGAAACAGAAGAAAGTTATGACGATATCTTATTTGATGCCACCGGCGTATCCAGGGGGGCCCAGCAGGCCATGGCTCCCCATTGAAAAATGAGGAAAAATAAAAAAAAAAGCGACAAAAGGGGAGAAAAAATGAAGAAAGAAAAGAGAAAGACGTTTAAGCTATAGATTTCTGTAGGGGGTAGGGTGAAGTGTGTTTTCAACCGAGTGATGGATCTATTGTAATTATTTTCTATCACAAATATTTCTCAGACTATCAGAATTTTCGCAAATCCTTCGCAAACTATCAAAATTATCGCGCGCTCTGCGCGCTTCAAACCTTACCACAATGTTGTTCTTTTTATCAGTATCTTCCGAAAGCAACTCCCAGAGAAGCACCTCAGCAAAATTCCAAAGCTGTTTACGATTTACTAGGTAAAAGACTGGCTTTTTTGAGTGGCTTATATGTTTGTTCGGCATTTGAAAGTGTCTCGATACATATCCTGAATGCAGGTTTTGTCATAGAAATGTTATTTAACGAAAAGTTTCGGCGCGCTTTGCGCGCATGCGTCACGGTTTGCATGCCATATCTTGACCATTATGGAGGTAATAATACATGGTGATTACGACAATTTCAATAAAGAAAAAAACAGATTCATCTCCGAACATCTGTAGGGGTCTTGTATCAATATGGGATCTTTCAATCTAATTTGTAGCATGATGTGAAAGGTTGGAACTTGAAAGTACGTATTTGCCGTAAT
>WURT03088952.1:0-12786 GCA_009936505.3 Holothuria glaberrima | reverse complement strand
AGGCCGTGGCCGGCCCGACTTAAACCAATTGGTTAGAAACTGAGCCGTAAAACCTCATCTAACTAACTAACTAACTCGTAATTCGTAAATACTGTATATCATAAATGGTAATCCTGACGGATCTCGTGGTCGGAAATGTGGATACCCTTATACCCGTTCGCTTAATGAATTATTTTTTGTTGACCTCCAGAACAGACCAAACTGTAAAAACCTGGTACGTAACTGTGATTTATCTAATAGGCACTAGGTGGGCGACCATAGTGTTCATAAGAACAATATTTTGGGGTGTCGGGCAGAGGACATTAGAAGTCATTATGGGTCAAATTGTGAATACGTCATGAAATATGAAGGGGATCATGGAACGAAAAGTCTCATCTCCCTCAACTCCTTTATATGTTGCAGTTCATGACATTTTCCTCACGACCTGCAAATGATTACAAAATACTAAGTTTAGGTCATTGGACATTTGACCAATCAAATCATCAATAATGCTTGCACAAGCATTTGTAGAGAGGTACCCACCTGCTTCATTTGAACCTGAGCGGAAGAACGGTTTAAAAGGAGTTCGCTACATGTTTTTTCTCAATATGAGGCGAAATTGGATTGTGACCTATATTTGACCTTTGGCCTCCACCTTTTAATATCAAAAAGCACTATTTAAAATTTATCGTTACATATAATCAGGGGTGGAGCGAGCGGACAGGGGTAGGGGCCATGACCCTCCATTGGGGAAAACTGCCCTCCCCCGTTGGGTTAATATTCCAATTTCGTCGGGGAGCCTTAATCGGTATGATAAAATATGTAGGCCTAATCACCATGACCTTCAGTGGCCCCGACAATTTGCTTGATTTTGCTCATATCAGTAGGAAGGGCATATTCTTCAAGAAAGATTTTCTAATTTTCCTTTAAGTTAAAAATCCCAAATTATTCACATTTTCTTACATACAAAATTTTTCAAAATTTCTTCAATAAAACCTCAAAATTTTAATTTTTTTTTATTACATAGGCCAAATATTTTTTGGTTTGGTGTTTGTCATTACTGGCTAACCAGAATGTTAGAAAAGGTCATTAAAGAGGCTTACTGAGTTGTTTTACGAAATTCATGACGTTTTGTCACACCTGTTGAGGTTTACTCACATCTTGATGGTAAATGTTCAAAGAGATTTTGCACATGTGACACACAACTAAAACGACAATGATAGGGTAAATAATGCTTAAAATCATTTATTACAAATTCGTGACCATGCACTTTTTGCCATTAGGTATTAATCATATGCAACCCTTTTCAAAGACAACCAAAGAGTGAGGCTTATACCCTTTTGATTCACAGGCTCGCAACTCTTCTAACCAACAGCTATTTTGATCATTAACTTCATAGCAGGTGTTGAATATGTACTCCTCTTTTGACGTACTTTAACACCTGCGAATAATGACAGAGATTTTCCAATTTCACTGTATTCATGAACCCAAATTGATGTTACCTCTCGACTGTTGATTGGCTTCAATATATGAATATTCATGTTGCACGACGAAGCTTAAGCGTTAACGTTCACTTCCACACAGTAGGCCAAAAGGACTTCACTGTGTGAGCTTGAACTGGAGAAATCACACACTAAAACCCCGGTGACGTTGTTCGTCTGAACAGCATGGTAATCAGACTTGCTTTAGTCGTTTTTCGTTGGATATTTACAATTTGTGTTTGTTGTAATGTATGTGAATAGTTAACAGCGTAAAGTTTTTACCCAGTTTCACGAAGAATTCTTGCGAAAGTTCGCGGACGTTGGTATTACAAGTGCAGCTAACATAGGTAAAGGAGTAATACACGTCCGCCAAGCGGGCAATTGTGATCAAGACTTCAGTTGTATTTACCTGTTGTGTATTCAAGAGAGGCTGGTCTATCATGGCATTGTAAGTGAAACAAGCTCTTAAGCCAATAGAAGCTACAATATCTCACAGTTTCGATACCTATAGGCATTGATAAATGTAATAAGGCTAAATTAGAAGAATCGTCATGAAATGATTTCCTTCAAACTCGTCACAAAATAATTGATATCAACTCAATGAGCCCCATTTTTCTCTACTTAACATGCGGTTTGATGACCTTTCCTAACATGTACTGATATGCAAATAACATTTAAAGTTTCTCTCTGACTTTTGACTTATGACGTTAGCAATCAAGCATGAAAGACTATTTATGGTACGATACCTACCCACCAAGTGTGATCTTGATTAGACTTACAATTTAAAAGGAATTTTCTAGGCAACTTCCATAAAGTTTGGAGAATTTGTCTGCAGTTGTCCAAGAACCTGTCGTTTAGCAAATAAAATGAAGTATTAACAAGATTTCCATTTTTTACACATGTTATTTGATACGTTTCTTGTTACTTTTCAAGAAATTTGTACTAGTAGTTTTCCTTAATGAAAATAGGTAAAAGAACGAAGAAAAACAACCTTGGATCACTGTAGGTATACTTCACTCGATCAAGTGTAATAATAAGCTTTATAGGCGTTTCCTCAAACAACTGACACAAGAAAACAAAGCACACTACAACAGGTACCTTTACAAATTAACTCATAATATTCGTATTTTAAAGAAAATGCACTACAAAGATTTCTTTGACAAATCAAAAAATGGCAGTTAACCCACCTAGCAACATATAAACGACATTCTGCATAAAGATAAAAACGCTAGCTCTTATCCGGATGAACTCATTGATTGCGACAAGTCTTGCCGAAGACATTCCTTATGTCCCTTCTCCCATGAAAAACTACTTAGCCGGCAGAAACCTTTCTTCTTTATTTTTCTCCCCTGTTAGACAAGACGAATTTGTAAAGATCGCCTTCGATTGTTTGAATCCTACAAAATCACCTGGCAGCGACGCTTTGCGTCCTGCCATTGTTCGAAAAGTGATCCCATTTATCTCAAAACCTCTCTTACATATTTTCAATGCTTCTCTCGTTCAAGACATCTTCCCTGAAAATCTTAAAGTGGCTGAAGTTATTCCATTATTTAAAAATCGTGATCAAAATCAGTTTGCAAACTATCGCACACTTTCGATCTTGCCATGTGTTTCTAAAATTTTAGAAATTGGTTTTCAACAGAGTGCAAAACTTTCTAAGCAAGCATGTAGTTCTCTGTAATTGTCAATATGGTTTCCGTCCAGGTCATTCTACTGAAACCGCTCGTGTCGATGCCCTTGAAAAACTAAACAAAGTTATCGCAAATAGGCAGACTTCCATTGATATATTTTTAGACTTGTCAAAAGCGTTTGACGCCGTCGGCCATAGTATTTTATTAACTAAACTCACACTACGCTGCTAGAGGACCCTCCCTCAATTGGTTTAAAAGCTATTTGACTTGCAGGAAACAGTACACTCACTTTAAAAGTGTTAACTCTAATCTGGCTACTATTCGTTGGGGGGTTCCAAAAGATTCAATCCTTGGCCCAACCCTCTTTGTTATATATGTAAATTACATAACATCTGTTTTTCAAGGTTTTCACTTGTTTTATTTGCTGATGATACATTTTTTTCTTTTCTGATGATAGCCCTGATCGCTTGGAAAATACTGTTCGTACTGAACTTAGCAATGACTGTAATTGGTTTTCGGTAAACAGGCTATCCGTAAATATTAGTAAAAACAAAGTTCATGGTGTTTAACGGCTATAAGTGTAACAATCATCACAATTTCAACATAAATATAAACCTGTAAACGGTGACAAACTAGACCAAGTTAATAACATAAAATTCTTGGGAGTAATTATTGACTCCAAACTAACCTGGCATGAACACATTCACTACTTATCCTCCCATGTTGCACAAGGAGTCGGTATTATTGGTAGGCTCAAATACATTCTTCCCAGAAGTGTGAACGTACCTTGTACTTTAGTTTATCTGCATTTCACTCATTGTAGTACTGTGTGGTCTAGTACCAATAAGTCAACCTTAAATTGTCTTGTTCTTATACAGAAAAGGGCTATTCGACAAATTTGTCACTGTGGTCCACGTGATCACACTGATCCTCTTTTCAAAATGTTGAACTTATTAAAACCAACGATATTATCAATCTAGGAATAGCTTCGTTCACCTATCTCTTCACCCACAATATGTAACCACACACCTCCAACTTTTTCGCAACTAGTACTCATGTTCACAGTTACAATACACGTAATGCTCAGCTTCTTCTACATACTGTAAATTACACGTCTCGTTCTCGATTGAGCCTTCGTCATCGTGCCATTAATCTTTGGAATACCCTACCCAAGACTGTAATTGACAGTACTAGTTTCAGATCTTTCAGATATAACCTAGGTAAACTATATCTAAGTACTTATTGACATTCAACGTTCCGGAGACCTGCTTTACTCTACCTTATTGAGCGAAAGCAGGCCCGTAACTCGTAGCCATGTATGGAGGAATAATGGTGATATGGATGGGGGGGGGGGGGTTAAATGAAGTATTTTATTAATTTTCGTTGGTTCTTTTCTCTGCCATCGCACTAGGGAGTTGAGCATTTTGTCAAGCCCCTGAGGGTTTTTTGTTCAACTCCCTTCACATCATAACTAAAGGATTTATTCAAATTGATGTAAATACTATATATATATATATGTTAATATACATGTATGGTGTGAAAACAAATAAATGAAATGAATTTCATGTGGTTTAATGACCTTTTCTAACATTCTGATGAACAAGTAATGGCAAAAACCAAACTGCAAGCTAATTTGGCCTTCGATGTCTGATTTTTGATCTATGACAATACCTTTTTCGCAAAATTCAGCCCAAGTTGACTAACTGGGACTTACGTATAACCTTTGACCTTGTCCCTTAGCGAAAAGTGTCATCATTTGCCTCATCATCCTCTACATAACATCTTTTTTAATTACCTTTTCCAAAACATTGATGAAATATGGCCGAAACCTGTTGTACTTCATGTTATCGTTAACCTTTGACGCATGGCTCATGCAAAATGTTTTACAGTTAGGTAACTACCAAATAATTTCAGACTTAAGCAGACTTACCCCCGTAGAAGAGGTTAATGACATAAGTTTCTGTTGACACCGACACACACATACACTCACACACCTACACACGAGGACACTCCCATACACCTCATTTAAAGTATGTGCAATTTGTCATTGCCTTATAAATTACATGTGGTTTTCCATGGCGCAAGGCTAGCCTACGGTAGTCCAGCGAGATATGTGGATGGTCTGTATCCGGTACTATCAGTTTAAATAAAACAAATCAATGGCAACGCAACGTACGTTTTACTACTTTCATAGTAAAGTAATTGAGACTACTAAGTCATGTAATCAGCATATTTCATTTTGCATAGACACATATACACAAGGCTTTTTGCAATGACAAGCAAGATCCGACTAAGATTGATATATAAAATTCTGCTTTTTACAAATTTTCTGCATTGTTTTGGCTTTTTCGTGTAAAGTACAAAGAATTAAGAATCTAAAGTCGTCTCCTTCTATGGCTTCGTTTACTGCTCTTACATAGGTCTCCATTGAAATGTCTTGTTCATGTTCATCTCTTTCTTTTTAGGAACTCGATAAGGTTTTCTAAATATGTGGGCTCTGTTTAAAATATTTTAGGGATGGAATGTTAAGGAAGTTCAAAAGAGCCTTTACTATTTGGTATTCGAAGGAGGGATGTGTCTTAAGACTGAAGATGTTATACTTCTGTTCTTCGTGTTCCTGCACCACGGAGGGTTGCCTCAAATGGTCAGTTTTTATGTTAACGTGATGTTCGGGTTCGACGACGATCCCCACAGTTTCGCAAAAACTTGCAACGTCATAGTGTTTTAATTTTCCACTGGTCTTGCATTCCTCAACACATTGAATTATTTCTTTGTGAATCTCCTCACAAAGAACATCTAGCTGTATAACATCAACAACAATACTTTCCTGTTTTCTATCAAGACGGTAATTTTTCTCATGTGCCGGACAACTATCATTTTGCTTTACTTCAACGACAATACAATTTTGAGAATGTGTTTTAATTTCGGCAATTGCAGAGTTGTGATCTGGCAGAGAGGTTTCGTCGATAAAAGCAATTATCAAATCTGAAAATCGAATCAGAAATTTTCTTTGTGCATCAAATTTGGTACAATCGCCTCTGAGATTTAAAAAGCTTATAACGCCCGGTAAACAGCCAGTACCGTGAGAGGGAGCAGTGACAACTTCCACGCAACCTTGAGAAAATGATGGTCTAGGAAACGTGCTGTCGTTTATCAAGAAGGCCGGAGGCACAGCCCTCCTCTGGATGAACTGATATAAAGTGTTTAAAAACAAAGATTTAGAAAGTCGGGTTTCACCGATTCGTACCACGGAAACGATGAAATTTGTAAAAAATGAACTCCAACTTCTAATTTCTTCTTCTGTTTTATTGATAATGGAAGGAACCCACTGCAATAACTCTGGTCTACTTTCGGCAATACCCGACAAAAGCATAGGCACAGCCATGTTGCTCGAGTCAATTTCTGTAATTATCTTGCGGCGCACAGAAGTTTCCGAATCTATCAATGCTGTGTAAATGAAATCTCTCATGTTGTACCTCTCTCCGGTCACGTTGTCAGAAAAACCAGAACGGGGGCAAAGCTGTGATACATTTCTCCGAAATGTGTCCCAGGGGGAAGGGGTACGTGACTCTACGCGCGAGAGTGAATTTCTGCGGATACCTGTCTTCTTTACAAAACTTTCAAACATGCATTTGTTAGTATCTCCAAAAGTCTCTACTTTGGCTTGCTCTGTGAGGAGAAAATTAGGAAACATCAGCAAATCAAACGGTAAGTTCCTATTCGCCATAACTTGGCGGTGCTATGGTTATAAACTGGCCTTATAGCAGTTAGGCGACATAACCCGAAACCAATAAAGAGCTTTGCTAAAAAAAGTAAAATATATTTGCTTGATGCATTTTTAAATTTATGTTTTGACTCCATAATTGCCTCAACGCACAAACGTTGTGCATTGTAGAATTTTGGTTGTAAAACTACCTGATTTTAGTGTTCGTATTTATGGACGGAATGGAAAAAGACTAAAATTCTGACAAACATTCAACCAAATGTCCAAAGTTCGAGGCTGGCCTTTTCTATGGAAAGTAAAAACCGTTATCGTTTAATTATTTATACGAATATCATTTGGCTACATTTATTCATGCAATTAGATGAAGCCAGGGGAACTTGCAAGAAATACTTTAGCAAAGCCTACCTTAGAACAAACGGTCTAATAAAATTTAATTTTCATCAACAGTTTTCAACGGTCACAAACTATAACTTGCTGAGAAAGTTCTCTTACAACTTACCAAACTCAGACAGTTTTTTCATGGCGTTGTTGTAGCATGCCTCTTTAAGACTTACTTGTAGTGTTACCTTCGACGTGGCGCTAACGGTTTGGATAATATCAAAAGCTCCTTTTGAATAAAGCTCTTGAAGTAATAATTTAGCAACTTGTCCATTCTCGATATCTGAATTAAGCTTTTGCAAAGCCGTCTTCGTTAGAACCACCAACTGTAAAACGATTGATCCTTCTCCAAGCCAAGCATATACAATCCCATACAACCGTTGAAACAAGGCACACAACCTCTTCCCAACCTCGAAGGCCCATAGTTTATCTCTCAGTTTTGATTTAATGTCATCTCTTAGTACAATATTTTGTTCTGTACTTGGTGGATTAACTTGAGGTTCAATGATGATCTTAATTTCTGGAAATCAAAATCAGGTACAAGTAAATTTTTGTTGACAATAGCTTCCAGCTTCTTTGTTCATTTACACATTTCTGTCAAGGATAACTATGAGAAGTTTTTGCTTTCAATGTGGACAGCTTTGAACAATGAATTTTTGCTGACTTCACAACATATTTAATTTGGCCAAAGAACAGGTGGTTTTTATAGTTCATTTTGACTTGTACAGTAACCAAGATACCCAATGGCATACCTACGATTGGCTGTGACCGGGATAAACCAGGGCCTCAATGAGTAGTTTTGGGGTCGGACCCAGCCTTTACAACAAAACTAAAACCGATTGTAAAAACAATACAGTATCCATATGAATACGGACATCGTGACCATGGTCCCTTTGCGTATTACCGGTACTATACAAGTGTGGATGTTGCAGGCCTGCTCTATCTAATACAAAGGAAGCCCTCTTCCCTACCCTTGAGAGAGGACAGGTGATCTAACCATAACGTCACTTCGTATAAAACAATGTCTTAGATGTATTCAGATCTTTTGTGATGACTTTACGTGACATGAATGGACTAATATTCATACCCAGGCTAACTTGACTTTATTGGATTCTATCGCACTGATAATGGCTAGCCTCGGTTGACCGTCCCTTTTGACCCGAGATGAGGTAAAGACTAAGGCCAAAGCAAAGAACTCTAGTAAATTAAAGGATATTAATTTTCTTGTAAAGAGAAACTTATTACACAATTATTCAATGGAGTTAAACTTAACGGAAGATAGTATCGCAAAACAATTGTCATTGGCACGTTTCAATATTCTTTGTGATAGTAAGTGCTCATCGTACAAGAAATTACTGACCCGGCAATAATTGAATGTAGCTGGTCTAAGTGACTTAAACATACATATATGAATAAAACTAACAGTGAGGCTTGTAAAATACACACATGGATAAAAATTATCTGTGTGTTCATTCTCAGTTTTACTGGTAGTGCCAATGTTGATATACCCGGAAGAGATTTTTTGAAAGAACGTTTTTCCTCAAAAATGTTAATTCATTGCAAGTTATTAATAGATAAGTTAAATAGAGATATCGAAACAAATGCTCATACTGAATAACACTCATCTTGATTTTTGAATGGCTAATGTGATACCTCAGAATTTTTGAGAGTTACATCGAGAGAAAGGTAAAATGGAGCCTCTGTTCAAGCTGTACAGGTTAGAATACCACAGCACGGATTATTGCATCATCAGTGTCGTCTTTTATTTTAGCCAGTCTTGAACAAGGTCATAAATGGCAGACCTATGAAGAGAGGTTCCGATGACTGGGATGGGGTCAAGTCATTTTGCCCCAACAGGGAATGCAGTTCCTTCTAGGGGCCCAGAACTCTTTGGGGGTTTAATGTTTGGTTTTCGCCCATTGGCTGGAAGCCGAAGGAGCTTTTTAAAAATAAAAAATCTTGAAAATGGTTAACCCCGACGTTGAAGAGAGATCAAGCTATTCTTTTAGATAATTGCTGGAGAAATGAAAGGAAGAATAGTTGTAAACATACCTACTCCACGCTCTCTTTGAGTATAGTATACTTGTAATTTATCGATTACTTTGTAAAGATGCAGCTCTTCTGACGCTCGCAGAAAATTGTCTATGTTGTCTTGCAGCAGGATATTTTTTTTGCATAGTAGAGTGACAAGTGTAAGCGCAGGGCATTTGCTGTTTCTTATGCTATTTTTATCTAACATAAAACGATCACAAAGGTCCAATACATCACGTAGTCCGAGACATTCAGCAACATCCAACTTTAGTGAGATGAAACCGAAACTTTCTCTATGTTCTGCGCTGTTCAAAAGCTCTGAAAAATTCAATGATGATTGATCAATAAACAAAATCTATAGCACAAACTTTGAATGATATATATATATATATAAGTGTTATATATATATATATATCATAGGGTTATAATAACGTCACATATGAAGATCTTGCATAATAGATATGACAATTAAAAGCAAATGCTTCATAACAATCATGAGGACAATCACAGGTTACTACTGCCAGGGCTAAATAACAATTAGAGCACTCCCTGTATTCCCGTCTGCAATATTTGATTCCTTCACAAATATTAAACAAGTTGAAAATGAAACAAATATTTACCCTTGAAATTTTCGTCGTACGACTCTTTCAACGATTCGAACAGTTCTTTTATCTTAGACGCAAGTCTTTCGTGAAACGGGCATCTCTCCAATGCCTCAACAAACACATCAAACGCTTTTCCACCTTTTGTTTGAAGGGCTGAAAGGAATTGTTCAACCTTATCTGCCCGAGTAGAACGTTTGTCAATTTTTTCTCTGTCATCATGTGTCATGATCTCCTTTGTAATCATATGAGACATTACATCATCTACATCCAAGTTGTCGAGTATTTCAACCGCACACGTCCATAAAGCTGTTTTATGATAGTTCATCAATACGCTGCCCTCGACATCTGCAAGTTTATACAAAAAACATATTTGCACGAACTTTAAATAAAACACTGTGGTTACCGCTAGTTCTTTAAATTAAGTAGTGCCTTTTCAAAGTTGCTCTATGGAATGTGCAAAGCAAGCCAGTACAAAGCAAGCCAACAACAAGTTATTTTATGTTGTCGTAGGAATTTAGTGAATCATTTTTATCTCATTAAAACCGTCAGTTCAAGTGTTAGATAATGGTACTTGGGTCACGTAACGGATTTCTATACTGACTGCGGACGGGAACGAGGAAGTTTACTAGCTCAGTGCTGTACGGAGGAGTTAAGAGTTAGCTACAAAATAATATGACTAGATTGAATAATTCTAAGTTTTGAGTACTTCACCAGTGATCTGTCTCTTCAAACAAAATCCCTCTCTCTTCAATCTTTCTCTTCCCCTTTACTTTAAATCCCCGAACTAAGTGATTTTCTTCTACTGGCCACGAAGCTGGGGGCTTTGCCCCTTGGACCCCTTTAAACACGCCACTGCACCACTACTTTCGAACAACAAGAACCTCATCCGTTTTCTCCTCCCTGCAATCTACCAACAGACCAGTTTTTGATTCCTGTCCCAAAAAACAAAAGAAAATCATCGAAGTACGATGACGTATGCACGTGTGTCTTGTGGCGCTTGGCTTGTAAACACGATATCTCAAGATTGGAATTATGGATACTTTTCAAACTTTGGTAAAAAGATAAACCATTAAAAAGAAAGAAGCTTATAGTTTTTATGGAGATCAGAAGTCATGTCAGGTTAACAGAGGTCAAAAACCAAAAACCTTGTAAACAAGATATATCTTAAGATAAAAAAGCATGGATACTTTCCATACTTGGCATGTGGATGCGTTGTTGTCAGAAAATGAATGCTATTGTTTGTAGTATAGATCAAAGGTTAACTGATGTCACTCAAGGCAAAACTTTTAAATCCTTGGGAATTGTTTGTAAGCACGATATCTCAAGTTACAGTTGATGGATACTTTTCATACCTGGTATATAGATTTATCATATGGAAAAAAAAGAACCTTATTGATTTTGGTGGAGGTCAGAAGTCACCAGAGGTCAAAAAACAAAAACCTTGAAACACGATATCTTAAGGTAGAAAGCATGGATACTTTCCATATTTGGCATGTCGATGCTGGATGAACCCTATTGCTTTGGTAGAGGACAATAGCTATTTGAGGTCATGGAAGGTAAAACTTTAAAAACCTTGGAAATTGCTTTTAAACACCATACCTCAAGATAAGGATGATGGATAATTTTCACACTTCGCGAATGGAGTAATCATATTGAAAGAAAGACCCCTATTGTTTTGATGAAGGTCAGAGGCCCAGCCAGGTTAACATCAGTGTTGTAGTCGAGACCAACACATTCGAAACCGAGACCAGACATCTCGAGACCGAGACCGAGACCGAGACCTGGTGTTGAAAATCGAGACCGAGAGCGAGACCAACAGAGTTCGAGACCGAAACCGAGACCGAGACCGAGACCTAAATAAGTGTCCAAATTAACAAATGAATGCAGTTTTTTGAACAGCCTTTTACTGCTTACTTATCTATTCTTTACACATTAATGGTGTATGAAGTACAATACAATGCTGACTCAGATATACTGATATCGGTCACAACTAAGAAAAAATCAAATGGAATAGAAAGTTTTTGGCAACATTTACAGAATTTTCCCTTGAGCAGACAGTAATTTGCCCCTTTAAAAGAGCACTCACAATGAAAAAAAAAGTCAGCCCCCATAAATCCTAACCACAAGAAGTAAGGCTCTTTAAGTGCTTAGCAAATTACTTTTCTTTTGGAATGTTTTGTTAGAAAGTTTTCTGTCAGAATTAAAATAACTGTTTTATTGTACATGACTGCCTATTGAGCTCAACTATACTACAAAATACATAATGTTCACTGAGCGCAGGAAGAACATACAGTATTCAAATAAACAACAGCATATCTTTAAAACTAAGCTGAGGCCTGTGAATCAAGTGATCCATATGATATGCACAAAATTGGTGGGATTGATTGACAGACGTTGATCATGTATTTTTTCCTTAAATAATAATGACATGAATTTATTTTCTTAATGAACAATATTTTGCGCACAAAAAATACCCGGGTCTCGATCCGAGACCTTAGAGAGATCGAAACCATGACAATCCGAGACCGAGACCAGAGAAGTTTGAGACCGTGACCGAGACCAGTATGTGACCTCCAACACTAAAACCTTGTTAAAGGATATCTCAAGTAGGAAGCACAGATACATTTTAAACTTGACATATGGATGTGTTATAGTCGGAAAATGAACCCTATTGTTTTTGGTAGAGTTTAGAGGCTATCTGCGGTCACTGAATGTAAAACTTCAAAAACATTAGAACATGCTTGTAAACACGATATTTCAAAATCGGATTATTGTATTCTTTTCATACTAGATTTACAGATTTATCATGGTAAAAGAAAGAATCCTGTTGTTTTTGATGGAGATCAGAGGCCATGTAAGGTCGCCAGAGGTCAAAAATAAAAAAACCCTGTTAAACAAGATACCTCAAGATAGGAAGCATGGACACTCTTTTACCTGGCATGTGGACCCTTTATACT
>WURT03088930.1:0-12786 GCA_009936505.3 Holothuria glaberrima | reverse complement strand
TATAGGTCGAAAGTGTAAATAGTATTCGTTTCGATCTGTATATTAACCAATCCTAAGATAGAGCATTGCCCTTATCATGGAAGGAAAGGGTGGAAGAAAATACCAGAGAGAAAAACCGAACTGCACCAAGGATTCGAAACCGTCATCAACTGCTTCCCGGACAGCGTCTTAAACCACTAAGCTATCATGGCTCATGATTTTCAGACGAGTCAACATGCCTCGCTTGACTCAATTTTCTCAAGGAGATCGTTCCGAGCTGGATTTGATCCACTGACCCTGCCATTCATCGTGCAGCATGCTCTTCCGACTGAACCAGAAGTCTTGTCAAAAGAACAGGAATTTAATCCATATACCAGACTGGACAGATTTTCACCATCACGTCACTAGTATGCTCCATCCAGCTTATTTATATACGGAAGTATTGGTATGACGTTGCTATTTTTTGAATGTAGAAATTAAAGAATTGACAAAAGTCCTGGTAGCTCAGTCGAAAGAGCGCGCTGCACGTTGAGCGGGAAGGTCGGTGGTTCAAATCCAGCTTGGAATTCAGTTTTTCATCATTTGGTAGTATCGTCATAATATGGCAAAGGTTGCCAATGTTAGACGCATATTCTACAGGTTTCAAAATTATGCGACTGTATCCGCTACACGCTATTCTTCAATAAATATATATATATATATACATATATATATACATATATATATATATAAAAACAGGAGACATGGGGATATATGGAGAGAGTCATGAGCAAGACATAATCTGATGGCTGAATGAGCAAAATGAGGAAAAGCTGGACCAAGTGCATGTAGGAAACCAGTATACAGCTGGCTAGCCAATCTCCAAATGGCGGACTTACCACTGAGTATGGGACCTACATAGGTTATTATTTGTGGGTAAAGTGGGCTTTCAGTCCTGCAAGGGCGTGGGCTAGGATGTACGGTCATTAATGGGCCCATGTGGCGGCATTAGGTTGGTTTGTCTAGCAGTCTTGTCTTGGGTAAATCAGCTGAACATGAAGGGGCCTACGTAGCCTCACAATGCATCTGGCCAACTTGCTTAGTTCTCTCATGCAGGGCCCACGAGAGCACCGGCCCGTAACCAATTTTTTATGTAACCCACATGAGCATTACGTTTGTGTTTTATGGGCCCAAAAAGGACCAATATCAGCAATCTGTAGGTTGTTTTGGTCCGTTTCATATGGCCCGGATGAAAATAGGTCACACCATACTTGTATAGGCAGGCCCGTATGGGTGTATGTGGAGTAAACCTTAGGCCCCTGCGTGGGTTTGTCCATGCTGGCAAGTAGGGGCACAATACGAGGGTTACCTGGGCCTTAAGCTAATTATTTGGGTGTAGAAATCGAGGGCTGGCCCATATGGTCCCGGCGTACACGGACTTGAATCATGAGTACTAAGCATGTCAGATAGGAAGATGCTTGTCTTTCATAATGTTCAAGGAAGAAAAGCAGGTATTCATCAAGCTGCATGTAATATGCATGATTTTAAATTGGATACACAAACTATGCTGGCCTATAAAGAATAACCCACATGTACGTCGAAGTTGATGATAGTAGCTTAAACCGAACAATGCCCCCTAGAGATATTTATAAGTACGCAAATGGCCTGGCTCCCGCATTGACTTCATTGAAATCTTGGGTGCACAAATTACTGAGTGTGGTCCTTATGGGTCAGGTGATCTACGTGGGACGCATGTCAAACCTCCCTCCCCCATGATCACGACATATTCTGGGAATGCTTCCTGTAGCCAGACAAGTAATTGAAGGGGCAAGATATTTTTCCGCTTGCACAATCATTTTATTTCCAAAAATTAAGCGTTAGAATCCAAAGGACAGAGCCTCTTCCGGCCCGGCCCTCACCAAGGGCCAGCCTTTTGACTTGAGGACCATTGCCATTGGTCCTTGGTCATACAGCCTGTTAGTGCTAGAAATTGAAAGCATGGTGTACTTATGAGAATTCCTGTTGCCTGTAGCATACTACCAAAAACAGGGCAGGTACCAGGATGGGCGGAAGATTAAGTTGTCACTTTTTCTGGAAATAGACCAACGGGCTCTGGGATTAACCATGGGCTGCAGGAATATAATGAGTAGTCACCCAATTGATATGTGTGTAACTTGAAAATCAACTACCTCGGTGATTTGTCTAATGAGAAGTCTAACGTAGTCGAAAGACCAGTATTTGGGGGGTGGCAAGATGGCGGACCGGTGGCTTAAAAAATCTTGCTACAAGCGTTATCCAATTATATTTAGAGTGCTTACACCCTAAATTTGTGGGCCCTTGTGGAAGTTCTCAACAGGTACGAGCGGGCCCCTCATAAAAAAGCTGACGAGTAGGCCTTTCACAATTATTTCCAATTTGTGTACCATGACCATTGAAAGTTTGAGCTAGGAGAGCTTGTATATTATATTTAGGGTAGTGGTTCCTTTTTACTTCATTCAAAATGCCGTTTTGCACAGCGGAAGGATATAAAGCTATTAAAGTGCCTAAATTACCTTCAATTTTCTTTATTTTTACATAATCAGTACTTCGATTCATTTTCTACTACATGCACGCACATCACAAATTGAGCACATCACTTCAGCAACATAAAGTCTTAACTGTGCCCCCCAAAAAATCTATTTTGAGTTTTAAATTCGGAGGGCAATGTCCTCCGGGAAGGGGGTGGAGTTCTCTTGAATTTGTGGTACGTTACTCTATGATACTCGGTCTATACTAACAGGGTGTTGTTTTTGACGACGCACCACCTTTCATATCTTTTTGTTTCTTTTTGTCGTTACAGTTCTGTGTACGAAATTGAGCCCTTCGTCGGGATGTTGGCCGAGAATCACCTCGAAGGTGCTTTGGTAGGACCTACTCTTGCTTGTGTTCTTGGTATTCAGTTTCATAATCTGAAGTTCGGTGACCGATTTTGGTTTGAAAACCGAGAAGGAGTTCAAGCCTTCTCTGATGGTAAGTGTCCTTGAAATCTACACGTTAAGGTCCCAGTTAGTGAAGACCGTCAAAAGCTTCTCAAAAGTGGGTGCAAGTTTAGATTCTGAGTGAATTTCTTACAAAACTTTTTCAAAATTTAAGTCTGAGATGTGGTGGTAAAAAAAAACAAAACAATGACGGGGGCTAATTCCGTGAGGGCACAGTTCAAAGCAACGAACATCTACTTGTCCGAAGCCTCGATGGGGGCTAGACGTTGTAAAGGAAAATGTATTAGACACTTTTAAATAGTATTTCCTGGCATTCGGTTATCAAATTAGTATACATAAACTCTGTAGTACAACTTCTTAACCGTCTCAAAAAAGAAAGTGATGCCAAAAAAGGGGGAGGGGGTTGGAGCAGGGAATCCACAGGTAATCCCTCTGGACGGAGTAGGGAATCCTTCTGGATCCGCGCCTGTAGTGTAGCCTATACTCGGTACCATCCTGTTGAGTAAATATGTGGATGCCGTAAGGGCATTTTAAGCAAGGATTGTGTGAAGACAACTTGATCTTGTACACTCAAAATGCCGCTAGCTTATTCCGCCAAAAAATCGGAAAGCGACAAGAAACTGGGACGTATAGACTTTATGAATATACGTCATCACCTTTTTGACATCCGCTATATTAGAGGACATACTGGATTACTGAGTATAGAGAGTTTTCACGTGACGTCATCACACTTCCGATTTCATCTCACCGTCCTTGTTGACCGTCAGACTAGATATGTAGTGCCGCACTACAGTGCTGTAATCCCACTGTAATTGCACAATGAGGAAAATTTGCTGCGCGGTTGGGTATCACAATCGGGACGAAACTACCAATTACATTTTTATCGTATCCCTGCAAATTAGGAACGTAAAGCAAGGTGGATTGTAGTGATTTGACAACAAAATTGGTCACCAACTCCACATACTAGACTGTGCAGTGCACTCTTCGTGTTGGGTTATAACCAGGGTCATCAAAAGCCGTTCTCGCATCGCAGTTTGCGATATAAATAAACATAGTAGTGATACAAAAATTAAAAAAAATGTTTTTAATTGCTATACGACATAAAAAATGCATAACAGTTTCGCTATGCAAAACAACGTCCTTAAGGCGGACCCTTGTAGTAACGTTCTTAAGTATGCTACTCTGAGTCTTAGTTAATTTGGTCTTACCTAAAGTTACTAGTGATAATAAAGATGCAACTTCGAGACATTTTGGTACACCAGAATTTCTCTCACAAAACTAGCTACAAAGTATTTGTAGGCGTCCAAGCTTTTACATCTTTAACAGTTAAAACTCTTATGTGCAAAGTGATGTTTTATTTACAAGATAAAAGAATATGTTGGACTATTGTAAATTTGGGAGTGTAACGTAAGAAGTTTCCGCAAAGTCATTTAACATCGACTTGGGAATTAAATAAGGATCCTCGGTTCCTTGATCCAATTGATCTCACTTTTTGAACGTAATGTTCCTTGTGTTTGTCGTCCAACTTATTGGTGATGTTTGACAAAAGGACGCGGTTTCTTCCAACATTTTCCACTGCAACATTGAACTTCATCATACTCACATACAGTAAGCTACTTTACTTACGTACAGTATGCCGTCGCCAAGTGCAAGCTTGACGGCCAACATGGCGGGTAACCCAGAAGTCACGTGGTATTGTGACGTCGGTGAAAAACCTCTATACGACAGTATTTACATGCGTGTCGTCTGTGTCCTCTGAGCAGCCCACTTTGGTAATTATGACCGTGTGACGTCATGAGTGTAAGGTCTCTTATTATTCTCCCAATCAGATCAGCTGGCTGAAATTAGGAAGGTGACCATGGCTCGAGTAATATGCGATAACGTGAATGTGAACACGATACAGCCAGCTGTATTCAAGATGAAGACCGAGGAGGAAGGCAATGACGTCAAGTAAGTCGAAAGTAGTAACGTAGCCTACTTGAGAGGGCGGAGCTTATGTCCCTCACCTGCTAGTCTTATTCAAAAATTTAGTAACTATGTCTAGATCTGGATGAATACTGCACAACACTCCTGGTGGGGTCAAACGTGCAGGGTTATTATTATAACTATTTGGAAAAAGCAGGGTTATTATTATATGTCATTTACCCTTTTACAGGGTGATTTCAAATTACACTTGCATTATGAATAAACATTAGCTAAACATGCAAATATTTTCGACGTCGAAAAATGGACATACCAAATATGGCTAATGCTAGCCTTTGTTTTTTCAACCTTCATTTTCAAGGGTACTTGTAAAATTGTTATCCAGTTGAGGGGAAATTGTTCCTTGAAAAGTATTGATATCCTTCAAAAAACGGAAAACTATTTGATCAGTTATTAAGAGATGATATATATGGGAATAACAAAACAAGTCTATGCAACACTCCACATCATTATTTTTGCATACGCAATGAGTTAAATTCAGAAACCATCAAACTTTGAATAGCTATATCTTGAAAAGGTAAAAGATATTGATATAGTTGCGACGGATCTTTCATTGGAAGATTTTACTCCTTAACTGCCAAGTGAAAACGGATCTTTGGGATGGCATGCTGTGGTAGCATACTACCATAACTTTAAGGAAGTCACTATCGTGGGAGAGTCAGTGCCATATAAGGAGAACAGAACCCTACGAAACCGAATCGAACCGAATTGCAGTGGAAACGGTTTTTAAATGAGCAGAGGCGTCGTAACTATTTTTAAAGTGATACGGCCAAAACTGGGGTCTGAGGGTGACTAATATGGCAGTGGGGTCTAAGGGGTGGGGTGTTCCCTCGCTTTTGAGAAGTTTTTGAATTATTACGTGTCCTTAGATGCATTCTGGTGCTATAGTTGTCAACTTCTGAAGCAACTAACTACATGAAGCCTTAACAGTAGCACGATAGGCTAGTATCAGAGAATGGAAGAATAATCTTTTTTTTTTTAATTTTCACTTTTTCACTTTTTTATTATTATTTTTTTTTAATATTCGCTGAAAAGTGGTATGGCAGATGGCGTACCTGCCTTAACGGTCCCGACACCTCTGGAAATGAGAAACACCACTAACTTAAACAATTATTTTAAACTTCCCTATAGATTCTACGAGATGATCAACTCTGAGGCTTATCCAAATGAGAAAGGTCATTTGAGCTCTTTCGTCAACAACCGCGTCAAGTGTGAAGACTATAAAAAGATCCCTCAACTCTCATTGGATGCTTGGAAGATAGAGGAGCCAGACCTGGTACGTAATCAATGAATAGAGATGTTAAAGTTTCCAGTCGCCACCCAATCCGTTACATGATATCATGCATGATACTATGTCTCGAGGCATTTATCCCTAACCTTTCCTCCTGTCTCGAACCGTAACCTAACCTTGTAAAATGACATCAGGTATGATATACATGTCTAGTCTCGAGACACAAATGTGTCACTTTACAAAATAAAACTGAGGATTTGGTGCCAGTCGCTCCTGTACAATGACGTCACCATCTACGTGAAAACCGAGCCCGAGCCGACTGCATGGTCAAGTGGTTAGAGCATCCGACTTGCAGCCGGAAGGTCTGGGGTTGGACTCCTGGCCAGGTCATACCAAAGACTTTAAAAATGGAACCTACTGTCATTGTGCTTGGTGCTCAACATAAGCAATGGAGTACGGAAAACAAGCCAGTGAGCCACAACTAGAAAAAAGACGGTGGCTGGCCAGACTTAAACCAATTGGCTAGAACTGAGCCGTAAAAACCTCATCTAACTCACTAACTGACTGACTGACTGACTGACTGAGGAACTAACTGACTGACTGACTAACTAACTAATTAACTAACTAACTAACTAACTAACTTGAAACCCACTCTGACGTCATGACAGAGGACAAATAATGAACATAATGGGTAGTATTACAGTTAGTTAGGAGCTTACCTATCTGAGGGCGCACTTCTATATTTATGGTCCTGTGACGTCATAGGCATACTGTCTATTATCAGTTGGGTACTGCACTTTGATTGGCATGACAACTTTGACAAACGAACTATTCAAACTATGCCTTTCAAATGTAAGCAACTTTAATTGGTCAACGTTAGCTTGAGCAAGTCAGTGAAATGCAGTGCATTGTGCAGCAGACAGTATACTCATCATATCATGGCCTTTGGCAAGAATTGAAAGGGACTCATTGAATTCATATTGATTATTTTGTGACGAGTTAAAAGAGAATCATTGCATGATAATGTTTCTAATTACCTCATTACTCATGTATCATTTTCTTATAGTTACAGAAATTATGAGAAATTTTAGTTTTTGTAAACTGGGTTGTGTCGTTGTCCAACTTAACACACTTTGCCTTACTTGGCCTTCGGTTTCGCCTTTCACTGATTATAGCGACAGCTATCAGACTACTATGCTTCTTCCGAGCCTAGGCGTGGCATAATGTAGAACTGGCCAAATCTCTCGTGAGTGTCCAACTACCTGCTCGTACCTCAATAAAATCTCTGCAGTAAAGCTCGCCATATCTGCCGTTTGTTTACTACGCCCTCTGTAGACCGCTTATATCTGTATTGGGAAGGCGCAACTTTGCCTTTCTATGATTACATATTAATAATTAGTGGTGATACTGCAAAATACCTGACGATTAGGTATCAAGATCTTCAGAGGATGGCAAAAGTCCGTCGGGCGTCAAACGCAAAAACCCTTTTCCAAACAGTGAAAAAGGAAGTTGTGGGGTAAGGTTTTTGGTCTGCGTCATCTTTCGCCACAGTAACATGCTTATTGACAAGAGCGCCGCATACCAAAACTTGATCTCATAATCCTTGTTAATTGCCATTTGAAATAGGGTCTATTGAATAGGAAACTGAGAGACCGAACTGTCTGGTAAAAGAAATGGGGTAGAAAAAGGGACACGAGGGTGTTCTCCGATAACCTTCATAGCAGGTGTCGAATATGTACTCCTCTTTGACGCACATACTCTAACGAGTACAGCCAGTATAGGTGCAGGAGTAATACACGTCCGCCAAGCGGGCAAGTTTCTCGGATGCAAAAGTCGATGAGCTCAAAATTTTGATTTCTGTTCTGACAAGAAAGGAGAGGGGCAAGGTCTTAGTCAGCAATCCGTCTCGCCGTCTTTAAAGGTCGTGTGACATGCCACCAAAAAGAGCTGTTTCGCTTGTCAGTTAAATAATTAAGTTCTCCAATGAAAGATCCGTTAGAATTATTTCAATATCCTTTACTGTTCTCAAAATATACGTCTTCAAAGTTGGATGGTTTCTGAAGAAACTCATTGTCTATGCAAAAATAATGATGTGGGGTGTTGCACAGTGTTAAGATTTCTTTTGTTAACCTTTTATAAATTATCTCTAAATTACTGATTAGATAAATTAAAGTTTGTTGAGTGATATCAATGTTTCTGAAGGAAAGGGTCTTAACTTTCATAATAAACCTCTCAGAGGATAACAATGCTACCAGTGTCCTTAAAATTAAGGTTGAAAAAAAAAACAAGGGCTAACATGAGCCATATATGGTATGTCCATGTTGTGATGTCACATATCTGCATATTTAGCTCATGTTTATTCATGATACAAGTGTGAAATAGAAATTACCCTGTAATATGGTCAATATTTGATGGAATTTAATGGAAAGTGTGGCTTTTTTATGGATATTTAATGCTTTTTACATCAAATATCCAATTATGTAATTTTCATGTCACACGACCTTTAAGACGGCTAAATTTGAGTGAAAGACGGCCAAATTTAAGCAGAACGGCTTTTTATACGCCAATAAACGTCTGGGTATAGCCTTCCAAATTGAGTTTGAATTAACATAATTTAGCTCCAACATAATTGAAACTCACTGATATATCAAACCAAAGTAGTCCCCTCCAAAGTCTATCGCATACGGACAAATTTATTCCCGAAATATTAAATAGAACACTTCATTATAAAACGTCGCTAACGTAGAACAATGCCATTTAGCCTAACTTAACACAAATCACAGCGTTAGTGCCAAGCTTGGGCGTAAATGGTGCTCACTTACGGCTCCAGATGGATTGTGCCTGGCAAATTACTAACAAGTGGGACGCCCTACTTTAAAATCCTGGCTAAACCCCGGGGGGAGGTGGGCGCCATAGGTAGTGTTAGCGTTGATACTGCTCACTACGTCTGACATAATTAATGCTGTCGAGGAGTGACTAAAAGATAATTGTACCTGGATGAAATCTAATGTTCTTGTTCTCAATTCTGTTAAAACAGAAGTTATTCATTTCTCCTCGCGCCACAAGAAAGTCTTGAAAAAACTTAAATATCTGAGAATTGGGCGGTCTATAACGCCTTCTTATATAACGTCACCCTAGTGTCCATTTTGAAGCTAGTGGCAACTTCCGTATTCATAACAATCACATTTGTAAATCTGCGTAACGGTACTTGGCTTTACACCGTATATGCAAGATCCGTGCCTTTTTGGATCAAGCTCAAACAGAGAAGCCTTTAAAAGCCTTACTAACGATTACCTCAAAACTTTATTATTGCAACGGTACTCTCAACGGATGTCCTGAATTCTAGCTTGATAAACCTCAGTCTGTACAAATTGCTGCTGCTAGGCTTGCCAGACGCCAAAGCAAATCGGCACACCAATTTTACGTAAACTTTATTAGCTTGGTGTATGGGAAAAAATCATTTTCAAAGTACTTTTAACTGTTTACAACATTGTTCACAACATGGCCCCTTAGGATATTTGTACTCTGATTGATCATTACAAGCAAGAGAAGGCATTAAGTCCAGTAAACCCGATTTACTTCTATTAAAAATGCACGATTTTAAAAGTACTTCAAAAACTTATGGCATGAGAGTTTTTAGCATCTATGCTCCGATTTTATGGGACAATTTCTCGGTGACACTCCGTCAGTCCAATAGAGAAGATTGATTTAAGAGAAATCTGCAAATACTCCTTTTTAAAAGAGTTTAAAGTTTGACCATTGTTATATAATTTGATGTTGAAGATGCCTTTTATCTCCTGTGTAATTTTCGCCATGATTTTTATTTTGATTTATGTTAATTTTTAGATTTTTATGGTCTTGGTGTTGGTTTGTTACATTTAATTGCTTTAAGTTTCATTCCATGTTTTGATTAGTCCTTCTTTGTGAAGCGGTGTATGACGTAGTAAACACCTCTATATAGAGGTGATGATGTGGTTACCTAGAACTAGTGTTCTGATTTGGACTCATGTGACCATGGCACAACAACACAGTTGAAGATTCTCATTTATATTTTATATTTCAGGGTTACGACTACAGCTTCGAAGAGACTTTCACAAGCTCATTTGACATTTAGTATCTTAATTTGGTCAACATCTGGGCTCTTCGGGTTGATGTACGCACATCTGTTTTTTTTTTTATTTACCTTACTTAAAGAGACCTCCCTCCCCCTCCATTTAGTTCAATCTTATCCATAATTTTATTTTAAATTGTAACGTTCTAAACAAACCTTATGGAATGAACGTTTTGGTCATTTAGGCTCATCGCAAAGGGACGATGGGAGCTCTGCACCCTCAGAAGAAATGAAGAACAAATCATCACATATCTTGCCTACTGAAAGAATTTCCGCCCAACTACAAGCTATTTCGCCAGGCCCATAGCTAAGGAGGGGGCAAGGGGGCGAAGCCCCCTGAAATTTTTTTTGCCCCTAGAAAGTTTCAAGTTGCCATTGACTTAAAATATTTTACATATTTTGCCCCCCCTGAAAAATTTTCGCCCCTCTGGAAGCCATTTCGCCCCCCTTCGGTACCTTGTCTGGCTACGGGCTTTATTTCGCCCCTTTAATGTCTTGTCCGATTGGCCAGTTTTCGAATACCATATTCACAAAGTAATATCTCGTCAGCAGGCAAATAATAAAACACCTTTTTGATATATTACTACACATTTTCGGTACATTTATCTTCTCTTTACAATTTTGCATTATTGCGTATACGAATCTCTGAAGCTTTTGACTTCTTCAAAGATTTTAAAAATGTAATACAAAACCCAAATTTTCTCAAATTTGCTAAATGTTGCTTCAAGTCAAAAGTTAGATTACCTTGTTTACGACTGATAATTTTCTTCCGTGCTTATTGCTTAACTTCAACCGTGTTATTTTTTCAGACTGAAGCATAGGACCTGACGAGGAAGTTAAAGTTTAAAATAACAAAATAAAAATTGTAACTTTGACTTACTGTTTAACCTTAAGTAGATTCGTTTGTAACAACTTGCCACGCACAGAGGATGTATTCTTGACCTGCTTTTGCGTCGAGTAAAAGGTAGTAAGAACAATTTAAGTTTTCGTGTAAACGATTGTGATTTTAAGTTTATTTCTAGTTTTACAGCAGTGTACCTTATCATCTGCATTAGTTTTTGTTTTCTTTCCTTAATGATTTTGACCTGATACATTCTAAGTAGAACTCAAATAAATCGACCAAGCTTCAGAAAGGCTAGCGTCTACAATACTGAAACCCAGGGTTAAATATTGGTGTTTTAAAGGCCAAAAGCACTAAATATGGTGTTTTTTCGATGGTGTTGGTGAGCAGAATTTTACGACATACCCCAAACCGCATTTTGGCGTTTTAATTTTTTCATTTGACTATCAATTTTCCTTAATTACGTATGTTTTTTCATAACATCTGTCGGAAAACTGTAGTATAGTGAACAATTTGTGTCCCAAAATTCACACTAAAAGCATAATTGGATGTGTTAGCCCAGTCGGTGTTCGTTAAAAAGCATGGCTATTTTATTACATATTGATGGTTTTTAAAAAGTTGGAGTCTTAATGACAACCAATTTTCATTTGGCCTTTTTCGACCATATTGAAAGCCAAATTTTGCCGGTTGCCTCACAAAAAATCTGGCAACCCTGCTGAAAACCCTGCTTATTTTGGCGTAGCCAGGGGTGGCCAGGGTGACTGAAGCTATCCCCAATCTAATGACAAACGAAAAACAAAACGCCATCAAAAGGCGAAAAATAAGAACAGTTATTTTCCTGCATTAGTTTCATATTGCTCTAGATATATCTCTTTGACTGCATTGACTGCAGTATCTTAACAGTAAGTCGCTTACTGCTGTAAATGACAGGTTCGATGACTTGCACTTCATTCTTTATAGTGTTGATATCGAAACATATAACAACACATTACCATCGTACATTTGGCCACACCCAATCAAAAATAATATAGGCTAGTGGATCCTTAGGCATCGATCTTTAACTGCAAATTGCGTGATAAATATTACAGACAAACGGTTGTTAAAAATAACAAGTGTTACAACATAAGATGCAACGCTACTGTTTACGATGTGAAATATGGGCAGAGTTTAAATCTAAATCGTGACAATTAAACCCCATGCAGAGAAACACAGGCTTGTCGTAAAATTAGCACTTATACCTGTTAGTTCCATAATTTTTTTGTTTATCTGTTATTAACGAATTAAATATCACCCTACACGTTAACTTTGCTTTTTATGTCATTTTTGTGTGTGTCTTTTGTTTCGCGTAAAATCTATATACAATCTATGAAGGATTCAATGTCACCATTGGCGTATTCAGATGGCGGCAGGGTGATCCGTCTTGGGTAAGAACCCTGGAACGGTGCCAAGCCACAACCAAAAAATCATATAATGTTGATGTTCAGACATAAATAACATGGCACCAACTTGCATATAAGCCATCTTGGATTATACAAAAAAAATCTTACATGAGAGGGAAACTCCTCTCCCCTTAGACCCCTTTTCAGGTGAGTACCCCTGCCCGGAGATGATAAAGGAAGCACCCGCCAAGGTGCCAATTATCCTAGGTAATTCGACAAAATGTGACAGAATTTATATATATATA
>WURT03088919.1:0-12786 GCA_009936505.3 Holothuria glaberrima | reverse complement strand
GCAATCTAGACAGTCATTTTTCTGAAAAATTCCTTTGTAAAGTACATGCCGTTCAATGGTGACCTTCCGCTTACTCTTAGTGGCGGCACCAAGGAGGGCATTGGGGGAATGTGCCCCCAGTCAGAGCCTTTTCCCTGGCCCGCAGACACCCACCTACCATAGCTAACATATGGTACGTGGCCTGACAGTAGGAATAGCCTAATATTTTAGAATTACTTGGAGTATTTGTTTAGGAGGATGCATTTTAAACCATATCCCATATCTTTACTGAGACTTTAATTTTTCACCCAGAAATATGCTAAAACGTGTGAGCTCCCGGGGGCTTCGCCCCCTGGACCCCATCAGGGGCCCTAAAGCAGGCCCTGAACTCCAATCATTTAATGTTATGGTGGCCTGAATTGAGGAATAGCCTTATACACTAAAATTATTGGGAATTTTTGCATTTGATGGCTGCACAATAATGGACCAAAATATACCTACCCTGAGACTGTATTTTTCACTCAGAAATATGCTTTAACCTCAGAGCTTCCGGGGGCTTCGCCCCCTGGACCCCCACAGGGGCTTTGCCCCTGGACTCCACCCGCTAGCCTCGCCAGTCATGGCTGGTTTCACATGCAGCGTGAAAAATGGTCCCTTTTGTAACATGGCCCCCAGTAAAAAATTCTTAAAAAAGGCCCTGCCTCACTTTCCATTTTTTCTCATTTTTTGTCTTCCTATCCTTCACCCTGTTTTTCTCTTTTCGTATACCTTCATTTTGCGACCCCTTTGCCCGTGTAGGGAGGGGTGGCTGCCCCTCCCTGCTCCCCCTTTTGTTCCGCCACTGGCAGTGTGCAGCTGTCATCGACCCAGCTGCGACACATTTCTTATGAATTGGCCAACAAAGAAAGGTTTGCGAAATCAGACGACGGTTGTAGAAAATGAATGTGTTCGCACTCATGTGTGATTGATGAATATTAGATAGACTGATGTCAACCCCGACAGTGTGTTGCGTAGTTGCAACAATCCGGCTGCTTGATTTTTTCCTACGAGGTTATGGGCAAATTCGAATTTTAGAATTTTAAAAATTGTTTCAAAATGGTGGTTATGGTCATATTGAACGTTAGGGTTACGGGTTCTAGGAATATTTGGCATGTTCTTACATAATCCGGCCTCAGAATTACCAAAAATGTAGAGAAACTGGTATTTCGGGACTGAGGGCCGTGGACAATTTCCAAGAAGTTGATTGGTTCATTGCCATGATTTGCCCATAACCTCGTGTGAAAAAATGCGCAATCCGGCGCAACCGACCACGTACACCTACAACTCATCCCGGCTCTTCGAGTAATCAGGTCAATGAGCAATCAGGTCAATCGAGTTGCATCACATTCAAAAAGACTTTCATTTCACAGTGTCGAACATTGTGTCTATTCCATTGCAGGCAATTATGCAATGCGGTGCTTCTATTTCCCGACAGCCTGGATTTCGTAAAAAGACAATGACTTTCCGAATAGTGTCGTAGATGTCACTGACACAGAATCCTTCATTTGTGACAGCTTTCCTAGCATTATACAACAGTTTCCGAAAACAGAATAGTTTCCCAATGCAATAACATCTAGGAGGGGATGTGTCCAAAGCAAAATTTCCACCCTTCAATAATCTGATAAAGCCTTGTGGTCATAAAACTTCCGAAATTCCTGTAGCCCTATATAAAAGATTTTTTAGACAAAGTAATTAATTACAAAAGAAAACGGCGATTTTTTCCCAACGGACCGTAAAATTTTTCCAGCAGACCCCACTTTGAAAAATCCTGAGATTGTAGCATGCACCCTCAAAACTCCTGGTATAGTGAAGCCCCTGCATGCAATATTGGACTTTTTTGTTACAGGTATAATAGATGGCCATTTCCACAAGGCTGAAACTGCCTGAGATTTAATGAAAGATAAAAAATAAAAGCAATATGTAGGCAAGTTGGTGGGAAAAGTTGAGCACTGACTCATCAGTAGGGCCCAAAGTTTTCCACGAAGCAGACTTTCCGCGGAATTCGCGGAATTGACATTAGAAAGCGGAAAACGAAGTTTTGAAGAAAAGTTGCAAAATAAATTAGGAAATTACAATCAAAATAATTGTTATAATTTATCTGAGTGGTTTTAATAAGTACAAGAATAAAATGTTTGTAAAAATGTCGAAAAGAAAGAATAATTACCCTCTCTATTTCGTAAAAGTAAATCAGAGAACCGTGTAATAAAAACATGACGAAACAGTCCTTCCACAACACCCTATAATCGTGGTCGATAGAGCGAGTATTTTTTATACTACCACTGTACGTATTGTGAAATACAAGCATTGCATCCAGCATATCCTTTACAAAATGGAAGTGTGGCGTTTTACACAGCTTTTGAGGAACAATATGAACTTTTGCAGATGTCTACATTAAGAAAGCAGAAGAAAACGGAATTTGTCAATTACAAAGCACAAGAAAGCGAAATTCAACATTTACAAAGCAGAAAACATTGGACCTTTCTCACCAAATATAGCTTCGAATACTATCATTGTCGCAGTTTACATCAATGCTCAAATTCACTGGACACGTATGGGGTTACAAAAGTAAGCATGGAGAAAAGTAACCGACTTTCGTGATCACCAGTACAGGCCCTCGTTGATTTTACGGAATAAACTGTTTCTCATACCTTTATGGGGAAAAAGTGAAGATTTCTAACGCATGAGATAACATTGCAAATGAATGTTTAGAAGCGACTTATAAGGCATTGGAATTGCAGTTTCTGGCAATCTAGGGGGATTTTAGCAAAAAATTTCCTAGTACTCTACGCGCCCACTAGGACACTGTTACATACAAAAGGTCCAATTTCCATAAAATCACCCCCCCCCCCCATTGAAAATGGTGCAAAGACGGGCCTGCTTAGTTGGTTTGGCAAACGTATACTTACTGACGAGCCTGTATGCTTAGTGGAAGGAAAGCTGATTACCAGGGGAAAACCCCACGTAAATTGCTCGGGGTTCGATCAAACACATCAATGCACGGCAGCAAAATCTGCTATGCAATCCAAGGACGCTGACCTACGAACGGAAGCCGAGAACTACGTTGGCTGTAGAAAACGAACATCCTTTAAAGGTGGCGCTATGATTTTCCCAACGCGAAGGGCACATTTCCCGATAGTAAAGGTTTCCCAACTGGGTAGGCCTTGGGGCAGCTATCTGACGCCCCATCGACGGAGGTGGATTGCCAGAAGATTGGCGAAAGGACCATTTTTCTGTGCGCTTCGTGCGGGGGTCTTCTTCGGCGAGAGGGGGCTCCTCTGGTCCCTACCTCTAAGCCCAATTGGCGTCACTCCTGATTTCAACATCAAAACTAGAAATGTGGTTACGAAAACCGTAATCACTGTTTATGGAAGCGATTGGTAGGCTACTATGTGAAAATTTTTACTTCACTGAATGGTATTTATCCGAATCCCAGATGTCACAAGGAAGGTATTATAGTCATACCATTATTAACCTACAACATTCATACGTTTTTATAATGAAATATTCTATATTTCCTCGTTATTTAGTGAAAAATCCTTTATTCCGACTGTACTTGCTTCATTCTGATCTACAATTTGTAACAAATGTATGATGCAAACGACATGCCTAATACTGAAGAACTTTCCCCGAAAACCCCAGACAAAGAAACTGTCACGTGAACTAAACCTGGGTAATAGCAATATGTTTATAAAACTTCGCTTCCATAAACATAATAATGATAGCAAAATTCAAAATCTTGACCTTCAATGGAATGAAGTTTAAAAGTACATTAACGAGATTTGAATCGACCATTGACCTTTGAATTCAACGTTAAGGCAAAATCTATACCTTTTATATTATGATGATGTCACAATGAATCACAAGACGTCATGAATTTGCCACAGTGTACTCTTAACGTATTAATGAAACTGTCTGGGATCACATGTTTGAATATCAATCATTAACCCTTTTTGAGTATATCAAGCTAACCATTGTTGATTTACATTGTCCTAGAGTTTCGCTGTCCTTGGTGGCCCATTTTGAATTTATGCTAATTAGCATTTTCTGGTATTGGATGTCTGCTCAATTTAGATATAATATGTAGTGGGAGTCTTGATAAGAGCAGAAAGCAATAAACGGTCATTTTCAAAGTGTTCCAGGTTCACAGAACGCGTGGCATTGCATTATTTGCACTATTTAGCAAAGTAAACGCAGTCTGGTCGTCATTTTGAACTCCAAAATGGCGACCAAACCCTTGTTGGAAATATACTTCTGACATAATGCTATTATTTAGGCTCCTTTTTTTTATCCGAAGTGAAAATGGGACAGACATGTCCTCATAGGAACATTTATTATTGAAAAATAATGGGAAAATGTCCGCCATTTTGAAATTCCAAATGGCAGCTAAAGATGACCTTGAAACTGGAACTTAATTTTTTTGAATTCAGCATGTTCAGCACTCGAAAATGGACAAAGCTAAGGAATAAAATCCATTTTTTGCATCCCGAACTACTATCAAGCTCATCGACTGAGGGTATACAACTGGAACTGGGCAAGCCATTTGGGGGGAAACGGTTAAGAACCGGGTTGAACGTTCTAGCCATGTTTTAGAATCACACTGAAATGTAGTGCTGAGACACACCATATAGTACACACAGAAATATTTCACGTACACATCTTCCAATCTAGTAGACTAAACGCAACGGGCCGTATCATTAATTCGCAGCGTTTGTTGAATTATGAAAATGAAACCTCCTGAAGGCAAAGTGAAATTGCGCCATCTGAATTGTAAGTAAATTTAGTTGTCCATTGTTCAAGAAAGCTTCGAGAGGAAAAGATGTGATGCACATGTTGGCAAAATTAAGGAACCTCACAAATGCACCATCCCCACCCCTTCCCTGAGTGAAAAATTCTTGCTGCCCCGCTGAGTTCGATTGTGATTTTGTACTTTTTTGCAGGTTGAGAAAGCCAGAGATGAAAGCTAAACACATTCACACAAAGTTACATACCGTACCCGGAATTGGAAAAATTTGGCACAAATTTATTCCACTCACCAGAGTCGTCTGAACCAAAGTGGGGTGGGGAAGAGCCTCTCAAAAAGATTCACTTTTGAGGGCTTTCCCTTAATTAAACACCGAGACTTACCTTGAAAATGTCATATTTAACGGTTTGACCCAACCGGCCCCAGCCCCAATCTCTACTCATAACTTCCTATGACACCTCCCGAGAGCCTATTGGTTTGGACTAGGGCAATGCATTTATTGTTTATTTAGCAAAAACAACAAACTTTGACAAAGACGTATAGTAAAAATTTCACCAGGGGACAAAAAGTGTTTGGAATTTTCCCGAATTAGCAAATGGTGATAACATTGAGGAGCCAGTGCCATGAAAAAGACGTTTTCGGCCTGAAACTGACATTTTATTTGGTCTAGGACTGAAGCCTGCATCTCCTCGACTCCGGTTTACATTGTACTGGCCAGGAATGGGAGGGAATAGGGATGAAGAGCAGCTAAACCAGGACAGCCATTTTTTATTTTTTGTATTTATTTATTGCAAACATATTCAAATTGTAGCTGGAGATGAAATACATGAATATTAATATATTAGATAAATACATACCAAAACACTGTTCGATATTGTGGATGAAATGACAGACGATAAGAAAACAACCTGTTCCATTTTACCGAGACACGACGATCCCAAGCAATTAGTACAAGATTTCTCTGACTTTTTAGCCGAAAGATAAAACTGTTGCGTGATAGATTCAGCAGTGTCCCGGCACCAAGCGTGCCATCGAATCCACTCATTCATAGCTTTTCACATTTTAAGTCTGTCACCCGTAGACGAAGCGATTAAACGTATTACGACCATGAATTCAACATCTTCATTTCTTGATCCAATGCCAACTCGTTTTGTCAAATAATGCCTACCTGAATTAGTAGATGATTTCGTCAACGTCGTTAATACATCATTTGCAACAGGAACTGCCCCATAACACCACAAGAGGGCTATCGTTCGGCCTTTAGTAAAGAAAACCGGAGTTGATTCCAACGTTTGGGCAAATTATCGACCTGTTTCTAACATTTTGTTCGAAACGCACGAACTTTTAGAAAACATATGTTTTAGACAATCAGATGCATGGGTATGGTACAACTTTTAGTCTTTATTCAAAATTTCAGCGTGCATAAAAAAGTAATCATAGTACTGGAACTGCTTTGCTAGGGTGTGATAAATGACATCCTGGTCTCTATGGATAATAATAAAGAATGTATTCTTATATTTCTGGACGTTATTACCGCTTTCGATACAATTGATCACGACATTTGCTCTAGCGTCTAGAACACCGGTTTGGTATCAATGGTGATGCACTAACTAAAGTGCTTCGAGTCATACCCTCGTGGTCGTACCCAAAGCGATAGTACTGGAAATCGCAATTCTGATGACGAACCTTTACTATGTGGGGTTTCCCAGGGTAGCGTTCTAGGTCCCATTCTTTTTACCTTTGTATACATCTCTACTCGAAGATATTACTTTAGCCAATGATGTAGGTTTTCGTTGATGATACGCAGCTTCTCTGGTTGGTTATTCATACCTGAAAATACATTGACTGTATTTTACCTGGATGGTTGCAAATCGATTAGTACTAAATAATAGTAAGACTGAAGTAGTTCATTTCTTCGGTAAATTTAGGAAAGATCAAACGAGTTTTGTTTCAAATTTTAGAGTCGGTATACGTCATGTGAAACCCTTCCCTGTTGTTAGAAACGTCAGGGTTTTCTTCAAAGAAATTAGTTCCACGTCAAACCATGTTTCAAAAATTCGTCAATCTGCATCTTATTCTTTGTATCGTATGGGCTAAATTCGTAATCTTTTAGACCTCAACAGTGCTGAAAGTTGATTCATGCATTTGTTACTTGCGACACATCTTGATGGCTGTAATAGCTTCCTGTTTGGTGTAGCGTACCACCAACTGTCACGTCTTCAATTGATCCAAAACTTAGTTCCACGCTTGGTCACACGCTCTAACATTATGAGCATATCACTCTCATCTTGATTGATCTCCACTGGTTGCCTGTCTCTGCACGGATCGAATTTAGTAAGTGTTTAACTATTACCGACAAAATGTTAAGTGATACCGCTCCTCTTTATCTTTGCTCTCTAGTCAGTCGTCCCTCCTCTCTCGAATTTCCCATATTGCCAATCGTAGCCGACAGAGGAACATACAACTTGTGGAGCTGGTTTGGAACCTGGTAGCTTTATCCAAAAACATTTGGCGCAATATCATTTGCTTACTTTGCACCCAATGTCTGGAATTCATGATTGCCTAATGATATAAGACACGCGCCAACTTTTACCACTTTTAAATCACTTCTTAAAACTTACCTCTTTCGAAAATGCTCTCAAATTTAATGACCACATTTTACTGTTTTAAGGTGCTGTGTTTTTATCACTTGAACTGTGTTTTGATCTATTTTTTATTTAATCTCACTTTCATCTTTTGAATGTTTATGAATTTTCTATAGTTTTAGACTTTTATGTGTAGGTGTTTGACTCTACTGCCTTTTGTTTCACTCAAAAAAAGCCATACTTCAGCGCTTTGATGTCTTTGCTTGATGTAAAACGCTACAGAAAATATTATATTATTAGTAGTAGAAGCAATAAGTGCAGCCATAAAAACTTAACATAAGTAAAAAGACATAAAATACACAAATGAACAAAACAACGAGAACGCAGGAGTAAATACTTATAACATATGGTTAAGCTTCAAGAAAATGGGTCGAATGAGGCATGCGGCTGTTAAACCGTCTGTCCGTTTTGCATTTAGGGTTCGACATGTTTGCGTTTACACCGAAGGTGCATGATGTGCTCCGTCCCTTTCGAACCACACGTAATACCTAGTAGCCTAGAATTTTTCTGCGATCATCATTCGCTTTCCATGTTAATTGTTTGCAGGGCGTTGCGGGATGGTGCGGAGTGCCCTTTTTTGAATATTTTCAAGAACATTTCTGTTGTTGATAGTTAGTCCGGGGTGTCACACAGGAGCAGCCGCTACTCAATTATTGGGAGCACATAGACTTGTAAACGGCAAGTGAGATACTGCGTGGCGTCCGAAACTTTTTCAATCTACTAAGCATATGAAACCGTTGCGTGATCAATTCACTGACATGTCCATCCGACTTGAGGTCATTTTGGACCCAAACACCAAGTAGCTTGATTTCATTAACATCTAAGAAGCTATATCATTAATTGCAATCGTAGGGAGGGTCACGTACATATCGCATGAAACATAAGTATTTGTTTACATTTCTTCGGATTAAGGATAGGTAATTTGCCTCGGTCCAATCAACGAGGTCATTAACATCATCGGTAGTTCTCGCGTTGTCCCGGGCACCTTTTGTCTCACCAAGGTTAAGGTCGCCTACATACTTCCCATAGAACGTTTATAGCATATACCGCTAATGCAAAAGCTATGGATACGATCGAATTATTAAACGTTACATGCAAAGGACTGTACAAAGGAATAAGTAAAGTCTACAGTAACCAAGTATTGTGATTGCAATAAACAAATCATACGTTGTAAAAGTTTGGTTACATATTAAAACCTGTTAGGGTGAAAACATTTTGTCTCTTCCCCTAACCATTTTCTCTTCCGAGAGTCAATGTGCTAATTGATCATCGATGTGCCGACCAATCATCGGGCTGGGGGTGGGTGTCACAACATCATAGCTAGGCCCTGGCAAAGCATTAGGGGGGCTACCTAACTTACGAAGAACCAGCCAGGATGGTTGGCTGGCGGTCCTCGACGTTGGTACAAAGCTTTTTTATTTTTTATCTCTGGAAAGGAGAAACTAAGCTTCATCATTATTTTGACGAAATTTGCATTTAAAGACCGAGTGCAGCAACATAGGCAAACTAAACATAGGTCTTAAAGGGGGTTATTGAGCTGGTTCACAAAATTCATTATTTTATTTCACACCTGTTGAGATTTACTAACATCTTGATGGTAAATGATCAAACTAAGAGATTCTGTACATCTGACTTACAACTGAATTGGCAATGATTGGGTAATTAATGATTAAAACCATTTATTACAAATTTGTTTCCAGACACTTTTTATTATTATGTATAGTAATCATATGCAACCCTTTCCACAAAAACTACAATTTCTCACATTTTTGGTAACTATAGGAAGTGACACATGAGTGATGAGGCTAATTAGAAGCATTGTCATGCAATGATTTGCTTGAGACTCGTCACAAAAATCATCGATATCAACTCAATAAGCCTCTTTAATCTAATGCAAGACTGTCTTATACTACTTCGACGTTTGGCTCAAATTCGACTTGAGTAGAAAAGTTGCTACACAAATTACTAACACCTCAAGAACCTCACGTTGGAATTGAATGCAAAAGTTACCATGATGCAGTTATTATTATTTTTTCTCTAATATACCAAAAATTACTAAAATTTGATATGGACTATTCTTTTGAAAACGCGTTCAGGTAACTTGAGTGGAAGCATGCACGAGGTTTAAGTAGTTTTCTTTTTACTTTGGTGTTCGCAATTTGCAAAGAGCTTGCGACTAAACATCAGACTAATCCCCGATATTAAAAGTGTGCGGTTTATAGAGTTCAATTAAAGTAATCAGACTTTTGACATGCGTAGAGGTTGCAACTATGGGTGGAAAGTAAAAAATTCACCAGACTTATCTAGCGAAAAGAAAGCGAAACCACTTTACTATAATTATTAGAGTATTCTAAACATTCCTCTGCTGAATGATGGACAGCTGTATAAACCTAACAACAGCCTGGCAGGAAGCTATTTCAGTTGCGAAGTGGGCACTCTTCAACGCAGTATCGTTCTTTGGGTTACTTAAATCTGAGTGATCTGTTCGTATTCGTATGGCACTTGATTTCAGTTGAAATCAGTAATCGTTAAATGCAAAGATTTACTCGCTAAATGAGAACTGCGAAACTGGCTCAAATGTGTTTAATTTACCAGTCTGTTTAGCACTGAGAGATTTACTTGTGAAACAATGAAGGTCCATATCTGGAACATACATACAAAAATTTCCTTGTGAAAAACTACTGGGCGGATTGTTTGTTTCATTGTGATAACTAGTTACTTCATGCAATCATCTTTTAGTTCAAGTAAAGGGGATGTTTACGTCATCAAAATAAAACAACTTCCCTTTTTCTTATTTCCATTAATCGGACTTTGCAAAGGGCACTGTCTTTGTTAAAATGGCAAGCCGAAAAAGGATTCTTAAGGCATATTGGTGGGTAATAATTTGCTTTTCTACAACAGGTAAGTATGGCATTATGACTGCTGAGACAATTCTCATACGTCTATAGCATATAGGATACCTTATGAACTATCTAGGAAAATAATGATTGCATCGCAGTCTTAGTACTGTGCATACCTCACATCTTACTCTTCTTGAACACTTGTTCAACATCCAGTTTGTATTAAGGGTGGCATAGGTGCAGGGAGCTGTTCAAGACTGGGGGCTGAACCTTGTTTCAGATCGCCGTCCTGGGGAAGGGGTTTGAGGGGAGGGGTGTCCCCCTCCCCTTTGAAAATTTTTTTATATTTTAGGGTCCTTAGATGCAATTTGGTGCATCATTTTGGAAACATTTTAAGGTAAATTAATGTACATTTTTGACATTTCTTAGTCCTTTGGAAAGTTTTTTTTTATATTTTAGGGTCCTAAGTTGCAATTTGGTACATCATTTTGGAAAAAATTTTAAGGTAAATCAATGCAATTTTTTACTTTTCTTACTGCTTTGGAAAATTTTTATATTTGAGGGTGCTTAGATGCTATCTGGTGCATCATTTTAGACAAATTCTAAGGTAAATTACGGAAACTTTTTAATTTTTCTTAGCCACTTGAAAATTGTTTTGGTATTTGTGGGCCCTTAGATGAAATTTGGTGCATTATTTGGGACAAATTTTAAGGTGAATTACTGCAAAATTTCGACATTTCTTAGTCCTTTGAAATTTTTTGATATTTGTGGGTCCTAAGACGCAATTTGGTGCATTATTTTGGGCAAATTTAAAGGTAAATTACTGCACATTTTTGACAATACCCCTTTGGAAAATTTTTTGATATTTGAGGGTCCTTAGATGTAATCTAGTGCATTATTTTGGACACATTTTAGGGTAAATTACTGCAAATTTTTGACATTTCTTACAGAAGAGACAACAACGGGTTTTCGTGCTTGGAAATAGGGGGCTAAAACATACTTCAGCCCCCACAAATTTCGCTGGGGGCTGTCGCCCCCAGCCCCCCACTTCCTACGCACTTGAAGGGTGGTAATTTCATTTGTCAACGTGTTAGTACCTTGTAACGATTTTGCATAGGCATATGAAGCCGGAATCTGGGAATGTGGCGTTTTACGGGAGAATTCATGTCAGTTATATAACAGTGAAGGAAGATTTCAAGGAAAATACCTTTCGCTTCCTGTGAAATGTCATCTCATATGTCTATGACATTTTGTAACCAGAATATTGTATTCATTTTGGCATGAGAAAAGAAATTACGTTTTATGCCGTACAACAATCTGCCTTAAGAGATAACATCAAGATTCCCGGAACTGTTTCTATTAGCAACAATTTTTAAAAACATTGCAGTGAACAACTGAGTCCATAAAAGACTACTGGCTGACTTAAATAGGGACTTTTCGAGCAATTTCGTGACTTTTTGAATTTACTATATGGTTTAAGAACAAAATGATGTTGATACTGCAATAAAAGACGTTTAATTTAAAATGAATGAATTAGCAACAATCTAACAAAATTGTCCTAAAACATTAACTACTCAAAAGTATGAACTATCATTTTGACCGTGTTAAATTAAAATGATGTCTTAGCTTGTGTAACTAATTTAAATTAACTTATTCTTAGAGTAATATGTCTGATTCTGAATCTAGCATTGGTTAAAAGTGATTGCAATGTTTCAAGACAGTCATTTTGTGGGTGTTGACATTGCATTAGTATTACAGGACAGGAACTATTTTGGAATTTTTTTTCATTACAATACCTCAGTAATTTTCGACTACAAGCTCTGACCTGGCTTCTCTTCCCAAATATACATACTAAGATATTTATAAAAGAGAAAGCGCGAGAGAAAAAGAAAAAAAAGATATTTATAAATGGCCCGACATAGTTGAACAATTGAAAGCAGTGTGTAAACAAATAGCCTAATTCATGAGATAACAAGCAGTGACTTTAATTTGTTACATAGCTACCAAATTTGGGGTGCTTATCATTCTATACAAACATATCCTGGTTTTAAAGATATGATTTTTTGTAAAGCAAATGCCTTAACAACTTTCTTTAAAAGGTATTAAAGGGAAATATTGCGTTTAAAATGCACCAACAATTGCATACAAAGAAAATAGCTTAAATCATTATTAAACGGTTCAGTCTCACCAATAAAACTGCAGAAATATCTCTATATCCTCAAAATATTATGCATTTCAAGATTATAACGGATCTTGCATCATTTTAATTTTTGAAAGTTTGGGTGAACAAATTACATTGTGCAACAAATAACCAAGTTTCTTCTTGTTAGAGCCTTATTTAGAGAAAAGAAAGCTACCGCACTGTCTTATTTTAAATTGTTTATCATTCTGCATCTACTTATATTGGTTTAAAAACTATTAAAATTTTCAGTAAAACAAACGCAATATTTACACTCTAAAAAAGTGTGTTTAGGAATTAAACACATTTTTTGCCCCCACTTTGGAAACATGT
The DNA here is from genome assembly GCA_009936505.3 of Holothuria glaberrima. Classification (NCBI taxonomy): domain Eukaryota; kingdom Metazoa; phylum Echinodermata; class Holothuroidea; order Aspidochirotida; family Holothuriidae; genus Holothuria; species Holothuria glaberrima. The sequence goes on along the minus strand of WURT03088919.1, from coordinate 30 downwards.
TTCTATCCTAAACACTCATGTTTAATTCCT
>WURT03088876.1:0-12787 GCA_009936505.3 Holothuria glaberrima | reverse complement strand
GGAATGATCAGACCCCAGCCATTTTCTCTGATAATAAATATTCAGATCTTATGGAAAATATGTAAAAGAAGTTTTACTGTTTCTTTATTGATTAAATATCCTGTTACTCTCCAGATTTATGCTTGGCCACTTCTTCAGACTCTCATGTCAGAGGTTGTAACCAAGGAGGAATGGCTGAAACTTTGGGATAACATGTTTTCCCAGCATCCATCTTACTTCCTGTTTGTCATGGTTGCATACCTGATGAGTGCTCGTCTGCCTCTACTCCAGTGTTCTGATATAGATGATTTCAAAGTAAGATCACATAGAGAAGTCTGGTTTTAAAAAGTACAGTGAGAATGGTGGTTGCTGACCTTATGCTTTGACGTCATGCGAAGTCATTTTGGAGGCAAAACAATGAAGCGCACATGGCTTGCATGCAGTAAACTGCATGTGTGTATTAGACTTATGCTTGTATCCAATTGGTTGACGAATCAACTGTCTGCATTTGTGGTGTAACTTTCAATGATATGCACTTGCCTCAAAACAAGGGAGCACTTTCTGCCCTGTGACGTCATAGGCATAAGGTCTGTTGTATGGTATGGCATGTTATTGCAATGTATGCCCAGGTATGGTGTGGTGAAGTGTGGTGTAGTAAAACAAGATTTGGAGTGATATGAAATGATATGGTATAGTAAGTACCAAATGTTAGGGAGTAGTGTAAAATACATTGTGTGATACAGGTATGAACAACATTCTTGAGGCCAAAGTCAAAGAATGATTTAAAATGGGCCCCTAGCTAGTCAGTGATTGGCAAAACGTATAAAGTATGGGTGAGAGTCTCAATTTCTGCTTTTCTTTACTATTCTATTTTATACCACTCCATTTGTTGCAATCCTTGGTTATGACTTCAACTATTAAGTGAGCCATAAAGTTTAAATTAATGTGGTTTCAATAAATGAAAATATTTCATCAGAAGTGGCTCTGACTTCTTCAGGACAAAAAAAGAGAAAAAAAAAATACTGAGGAAGTTAAAGCCACCACTGATGAAATTTGGTAACTTCCATGCTATTGAACAGAATACTTGTTGAAACTGCTTTAGTTAATTTGAACTTAACAGCTGATTTGATAGTTCAAGTCATATGATGGGGTACTTTTGAAAAATTCATTAGTTATAATAGATTCTAAACATGAAGACCCTTTTTCTTTAAATTCAAATACAACAATTCATGGAAAAAAATTGGTTTTGATGATGTTTTTGAGATGTTGCTTGCCAAAAGTTTAGCCCTGCAGCAGCTTTTTTTTTAGTGCAAAATTGGTCCAATAGCAAAATAAATTGTGCACCCCTGTTTTAATGCAGTGGGCAATAGTCTGAGCAATATTCTGTTGTAGGCAAGCTCAGTATTCAATGTGGAAACTTAAAGTAGCTTTTACCACACCCCAATTATATCTATGCATTGGGTTGGGTTTATTGGCTGCACTTTGACATTAAGTCAAGGAGTGCCTTTCAAATAAAAGCCACATTGATAGGCCTCTGATGATGGTCAAATCAGTGAACTGCAAAATAAAGCCCAAACTACACACAGGTTTGTTTAACAGCACAATGCCTTGGGTAATAAATCAAAATAAAGACCTTTGATGTTTTTGTTTTTTTTTTTAATTTGAGGCTAGATGTGCACTCAGATGGGAAAATTTTAACTTTCTGGGATGAGGTAAAAGGTCCTCTAAAGTTGCTCAAAACAAGGATCTGTCAAGTGCTTATCTTTGTCAAATTATTATGATGAGTCTTGTCCTAAGATAGCAAGCAACATACAGTTACTGTTTAAGTGTTGCTAGGCACTTACAAGTTGATATACCTTTACCTTAGAAACATTGCTCCTCAGATGAGATTAAATTAAAATGATGTTTAGGGTTCTGGCAGGGCTTTATGTGCTTGAAGTTCAGTGCATTACAAAACAACAATGTAATAATTTGTTGCCTTTCACAAAATCATTTAAAAGCAAACTATACAGCAGAGTATGAATTTCATACATCGGAATGAATAAACAGAGTTCATGGGTTAAGGCTTATTAAGGTAATTTTATCTTTTGTTGAGTTGTAATTTACATATGCATGAAATTGTTTCCATCACTTTGCAGTACTTTTTCCATCATCGTAATGCTGTCAACATAGCTGTTGTTATCAAGGAAGCTTACACGTTACAAGAGACTACACCAACAGATATTCATCCAGCAAAGTTAATGGAGGATTTCCAACCTCTTACTAAGGGGCAGTACCCCATCTTTAACAAATATCCAAAGTTTATTGTGGACTATCAGGTATTTTCACTAGTATCAGTTTTGCTTAAGTCAGTCACATTTAAAAAGAGTCATCTTTTGGGTGGCTGGGGTAGATAGCATTAAATATCCTATGAGGTGATGCGGTTGACATGTGTATCACATGATGACTGCTGCATGATTGAACTTGTTCTGGCAGCTAAGGGGTTTAAGGATGGGGCAAGGGATATTTTAAGACTGGGGTCAGGGTTCCAAAGACATGCTATTTATCTCAAGTTATTTGTTAGTGCTGATAGTGGACCCTTTTATTTTGTAGTCAATTAATTTAGCAGCTCTTCTCAGGATTATAGCAATTAATTTAGCAGCTTAGTTCTCAAGATTATAGCAATTAGTTGGTTACATCTGCAATATCATCTCTGTCATTCTTTATATTGGTAATATACAGCCATAACAAATCTGTCCAAGTTCAGACACAAGATCACTTGATAAATAACATTTGCAGAGTGTTGCTGCATTGTGAGTTAGTTAGATGAAGTTTTACAAAACCACTGCTGTGCTTATGTGATATTTGCTGACAAACTGCTCTTGTTAATTTTTTTGATAGGTCAGGCTATATTCCGACAGCAGATTATCTGTAGTGTTTGTAGGGGAGTAATCACAACTTGGGCTTTAAGCCTGATCAGTAGCACTTTCAAAAAGTAATTGAGACTAATGGCTTTTAACTGTTTACAACCATTAGCACTAATATTTGTGACATGAAAAAATGTGAATGGGTTACTCAAGGTAACATGTTTGCTAATGTAACAATGAAACAAAAACATAAGGTGTTACACTAGGCCCCACCATGTATCATTGCAAATTACAAACAGATGTTATTGTTGTCATTCCTGTTATAGAGCAAAGAGGAATGAAAATGAGTTTCTTAAATGAAAAACTTAATTTAATTATTCTTTCCACGGTATGCCAAGGGGTATAAAAGTACTTGTGTCTTGTGTTCCCTGGATTGATGTTCTTTAGAGGGGGGCAAACAATACATACCTTAATTGAAATCTTCCAATGTACAGGTACTAACAAGGGTCACAGTTTTAATGCAAATGTTAGGGGTGCCAGACATCCGGCAATAGCTGGAATTCCGGGTTTCACCCGATTTTGAAATATGGTTCCGCCCCATCACATCACTTCCGTCCCCCGTTTGAAAGTGAACCCGAAGCCGATGTGCCGTCCGGGCCGGGACTTTTCCCAAAGTAAAAATACAGAACAGATGTTCATACTATTATATTTTGCAAACCCTACGATGTTTGAATGCATGTGTAAAATAAGTAATAAAAGCGACTGGTTAAATAAGGCTAGAGTAGCAATTATACCGGGCTAAGTGTGTGTCGGCGTTTACCACACTGGAGACTGTATATATGTGTGTAATTGGTGTTTTGCTCATTCCACCGGCATAGGTGTTGCACAGTGCATGGGCTAGGGCAGTGTACATTAGTGCAAACATACGGCAGCCTAACAGCGGGTGGTGCATTGCATTATGACTGTGAACAAGCGCTACCGTTACCGTTTGCAGAGGAAAAACAATTGACATCAGGGCCACGGTAGCAGCTGGTTTTGCTGTCGATTATACCTAGAAGCAGCGGCACATTTTTGCCGTCAATTAATCTGTACTTCTTCAGTCGATCAATCTCTACATTTCTTTCCCATGCACATCGGAATTTTACGTAAATAAACTTGAGGTAGGCTAATGCATTGCAGCTATCATTATTTACTATACAGTTGATAACTGTATGATCTACGCACTTTTTGCAGGTGTTTAATACACTGGCTTTCCTTAGGCCTTCAGCAGCAGCCATATCACATTTAAATATTTGTGTTCAATCGATTGCAGAAGTTATCTACAGCTTGCTGCATAGGCTACATCTTGTACTGCAGAGAGTAGGCCCATTTCAAAATACATCGTTCATTTTACAGCATCAAACATGGCTAAATTTGTCAAAAATGACAAAATCATTCTCCTGGCATGTTCAAAAGACTCTTAAACAGTTATCTATAAAATATTGACAACTTTTAGTCGGAAGGTTTTTTCCACGAGGCACATTTCTTTAGAGGGGATTTGCAGTTTTGCCATTGCCTAACGTGCAAAATACGTGGATAGGCCTACTGAGATGCTAATCTAACACAATACATGTGCAGAAGCTATCTGCTTACTCATAGAGCTACAGGGTCAAATTTTTCCAAATTATTTTCGTTCCAAATAACAAATGTTGTCTAAGATGTTGATGTGAGTGTTCAGACTTATTTATGGTCTGGATAGGGTCTTTGCTTTTCAAACCAACTTAGATATTTTTTAAGTCTATTGCCATACATATACTGTTACGAGAAGCTGATACAGTCTCATGACTTCAAGGATGTCCATGCAAAGTGAACTCAAGTTCACATGAAACTAGCACCACTCTGAATCCTTTTTCCATTGCTATGTGGATGGGGGGGGGGGGCTACCAATACTTTCCACAAATTTTTCAGGCCCTGGAGGTAAATCCTGCTGGCACCCCTGAAATGTTTCATCCGTTCATTGATGTCTTGCATTATACCTTTCTTGTACAGTTCAGAGACATATTTACAAGCTGCAGGGTATTTTTTCAAATCTGGTGGGTAAATACAGAGAAGAAAGTAACAAGATTGGTTCTTTTTTCTAAAATTTTCCTTCAGAGATAATGTACAGCAGATTTCCTCTACTCTTAAACATGATGCTGGTTAAGATTTTCTTATCATTATGCAACTTTCAAATCAATAGGTACATACATGAACTGCTTGAAATTAAATTGTAGTGTAGCTGACTGGCAAGTTTGCTACTACCAGCAACATGATTTAGAATAACTAATAGGACCTTGAGAGCCATTCAGTGTGCCCTCATAGTAGCAGTATCAAACTTTTGTGGTAAGGAAAACCCATATTTTCCAGCCATGTCTGGTTGTCAGCCATATTATGAAAAGTAACAACAGATGTACAACACTCTTGAATACGTTTCAGGCCTGTAGATTTCTTTCATGTAATATTTCACTTATTTGAGCAACTGTGTAATCCTTTAATTTTTTTTTTTATTTCAGAAAAAGATGAGGGATAAAACTAGTTTAGTACTAATATATACAGGTAGTGGGTATCACCAATAACAATATATCAATTCTCAATATGGGCTGATACTTGAGGAATGAGCAATCTGTCCACTATTTAATCGTAGGCTATTGGGAACTATCACAAAGTGTTGTTTCATTTTCATGTGGTAAAATATTAGGCCATTCACAGTTACATCACTGGTTGGCATAGAACATGCGCAACAACATGTGTACAGTACATGTTAGGTTTTGCACATATAAACACTGGCTTTATTCCAAGCAGAACGTAGACAAATTAGAATCTACTTTTCATTGTGACGATAGTGTACATGCGCCTTGTCACCAGCTGGACATCATTTGTTTGTAAACATGAATTAGTGTACTGGGACTTCAAGTCATACGTACTTGAATAATGTAATATTTTTTGTGAAGTACAGGATTGGACATGAAGTGTTAGTTTTGCAGTATTGCCACTGTAGGTAACGTTTATTGGCATTGATAAAGGATGAAAATTTAGACACACATCTACATTGAACAGAGAATTTGATGCAACACTAGATAAAACTGTACTGTGGGCTGTGGTAGTTGTTCTGACAGCTTAGATCATAGTGTGGCATAAGTGTATAGTAGTCTTTAAAAGATCCTGCTTTACACTCTCAGGCTCAAGAACGTGACCGCATCAGAAGAGATGAATTGGACTATCTCCATCAGCGACAGGCAACAGCAGAACTTGAGAAAGAATTGGAAAAGCGAAGACAGGAAGAAGAAGCTTGGTACCGGCAACAGCAGTTACTGAGAGAGGCAGAAGAAGAGAGACGGAGATTGATAGCGGAGGAGGAGCAGAAAGTGGCTGATCAGAAAGTCAGGTTAGAGTTGGCAGATGGCATCATTATAATATCCATTTTGCTACAATGACCTTAACAGGAGTGTCATCTGTCTTGACCTACCACCCTGAATGGTTCATCCACTTCTGATGAGGTTTTGTGTGTGTGTATATATAGTAGGATTCTTACAATTTGGAAAAAGTCATGAATTTTTCTTTCCTTTTTCAAGCCTGGAGAATTTATGGAATTTTGTAAAAAACAAGAGAATTCATTGGAAGTAGTGTAAAAGATGTGTGACTCTCCAAACTATATGTGTACAATATGTATGTTCACAGATTTTTATACTTTTTTGATTTCCTACTAACTATAACATGGATTTTTGTATTTTGTCCTGAAATCAGCATAGCAGTTCTTGTCTGTGCCAAATGGTAATATGAAGTTAAACTTTTGTTGCCACTGTAGCTATTAACAAAAGCATCATGTTGACTCACTGCAGTTGAGTATAACCGCCTGGTTGTTTGTTTATTTGTTTCTAGTGTTATGTTAAAAGTTCTTGTATGAATAACGTTCAACCCTTTTGGGACCACTGTGGCCATTTAGCGACACTGGCAGATTACCATAGTCGCCTTTTGTCGACATCCACAATAGACAATTTTCTCCATAGGAAATGAATATACACATAGCACCATCACTTTGGATTCTACATAGAGCACAAATTTAGCGATGACATGATGTGTGGTATGGTGCATGTAGCTATTAAAACCTTCCAAGATAACTTCACTGAGACTAGGCGAAGGCCTAACCAATAGACCACCATATGCCGTATGCTGAATATATACCCGGTAGCTTCGGGGTTTTTGCCAAGCCTTGTTTCTGGCCCGGAGTTTGTGAAAGGTAATCAAAAATAAAATTCTTAACAAAACTTGTTTTCAACTTTTTTTTGTAGGAAGATGATTTCTTATGGAAAACAAAGACTGAAATCCCATTCCCACATTCATTACCACACTTTACAAAGTGGTTGGTCCTGGGTAAGGGTATGGTACAGGTGTGTGGTCCTGAAAGGGTTAACATAATGAGGAACTGAAGGGGACCAAGCTTGATTTCTTGGTACATATTGTGTAAATGTTTGTCTGCATTTGAACAGATGGATATCTTTGGTCACCATTAGCCACACAAATAAAAGTTTTGAGGTCTCTTGGCTGCAGGTGTTCTTCTAGAGAGATGAAAATTGTTGAGATCTCTTTTGCCAACTAATGCCACTATTTAATAATAACTTAAATAAGCTTGACTTCTTTAAAATTGCTCGCCATACTTGTTGAAAGTCTTCATTTGTATGGATTCCTTTGTTGTAATCCTTTCTACTGACTATTTAAAAGTAAGTTAGAGAACCCACAATTGTATCAGTGGTTGGAGCCTTGATGGGTGGTGATATTTGATGGGGGGGGGGGGGGGGGGGGGGGGGGGGGTGGAAGGCAGGGTTCTCCCCAATGATTTGGTTCAGCGGGGCACCAAATCATCCCAATATTTGGTCAATAGCCATTATATTTTGCTTTAAATTCTAGGGAATTTTCCATCACTTGATCACAGGAAGTCTTTTCTCCTTTGCACTCCAAACACATCAACAGCAGCCATACATAGTCATGTAATATGGTTTTTGACATATTCGTATTGAAATTCTCAGACTGCAAGCTCTTAGAAGAGAACTGCGAATAAAAGAACTCCAACTGTTGGATGCTGCTAGGTATCGCTTCATGCAGAATCAGAAGCAACAAAAAGAGGCAGAGCTTGTAAGGATTGATGATGAAATAGCTCGTAAGGTGAGGAGGTTAATTTGGGAAGCATTTCACATGTTGTTCTTTAGTAGTGATGTATATTAGTATTTTTTTATCAGGGAAAGCAATAGGTTTTGTATTTTGCCATAAATTTTGCTTGATTTTGCTTAAATTCTGATTGGTCGGGAGGAAGAGAGAATCATTCCTTACATCAGTTTTACTCAACCTGGGGTAGGTGAACCTCTATAAAGTTGGTTAGTGAAATTTGTTTGGGAGTCAGTAAGGGTAAAGGGGTCCACAAGGGGCTGTGAAAAAATTAGGGGCTGCAAGAGCAAAACGGTGCAGTAATATTTGAGCTTGTGGTAATGTCGACATGAGAAGTATAACTACTCTTATTGCCCTGGAGTCAACTAGATCTGTACATCAAGTTGTGGTATGACATATGTAGGCTAGCTATGGGGGTTCATCAACACTGTTATATCATCCTAAGGGGTCTGCCAATGGTAATGGTATATATTTCTTTTTTCTCTTTTTTGCCTTAGATGAATTTGCATTTATTAGCCCAAAACTCAACATTGTGATAGTATTTTAACCAAATTTGACACATTGGATGAAAATACATATATCTTTATCTAAACATAGATTGGGAAGAAATTTCTGAAATACCCTGTGAAAAGCAAGGATAAGTGGAGCTTAGTATGGTTTGCACTGATATCTTAAATTTAATCCTTTATGCTTACAGGACTTCATCAATTGGTACATTTGTTACAAGAACTTTCAGTCTGGTGTCATATTCCTTTAATTTCTACATACCCTTCCTCAGGTACAACTTAGGGATCAAGAGACCCAGGCTGCCCTGGATGATGTCGAGATAAGGCGGATGGACCTTCAAGCCCAGAAACAATCTTTACAGCAGGTGAGTGGCTGAACCTTGATCCCTCTTAAAGACATTTGCAACAGGAAGATGGTTGTTGGAGAAAAAAATTGTTTGAAATCTTTAAAGTATGAGTGGGTATGAGGTGGGGGTATTGCCCTTTATGGCTCAAGCCCAGGCTGAGGCCACAAAAAGAGTTCTTGAGGCTGTCCCTGCATGAGCCTTGAGACCTCCAGCTCTGCTGGTGCCAACAAGACGAGAACTGCAGTATTCCTTATGTAGTTCTTTTAAGTACTAGTAAAGTAGTATCAAGGAACAGTCTTGACACAGTCTTGTTCAACTCAGCCCAGTATGTATCATTAAAACCTTCCAGACTTTCCTGTTTACCTTACTTGTAGTAATTGGTAAAAGAACAAGAGTGCCACTTTTTTGTGGCGATGACCTGGATGTATGGGAAAACCTGGCAACAAGTGGAAATTTGTAAATAAACGATGTCAACTGTCACCTCCGTGAATCGTGTCTTATTTGAGTGTCTAGTTTGTAACCCGGAGGATACCACATTACTGTCATAAATAATTTCAGAGGCTAAATTGAATCAATGGGGTTCCTAGGATTGTTGGCACGTTTGTCACTTGGTGCAGAGGATGCCATCCTTGGGGTGGAGTCTAAAGAGAAATGTTTATTCATGTAATGTGACTTTGATGCAAAATGTTGGTCAACATTGAACTGAATACTTGTTCAGGCAACCTGTTCCTAATTCTTCATGTTGCTTGTTTCAGATCATATTCATGTACCCCTATTTTTGGGGGCTCTGGCATGGCAACCTTCTCTGATATTACCTACAGCAAGCTGTCCCCAGTTAAGATGGCCACTGATTTAGTGATGGAATTGAAAGCAGATTCATGTGAAACACCTGCATAAAAATTACCCAAAATGGTATCTTAGCACAGGAATTATTCAATGACATTTCACGTTCACTTTACTTTTCTGTGATTGTTGTGAAGTGAAATTTATGAAGAATCCAAGGTGAAGCCATAGGCGATGCATGCTTTTCAAACGATTCCACGCTTCAAGTGCCGCAGAACATTTCACCGTCAGACAATTCCACATGGACAAACCCCTCCCCCTCGACAGTCCATGGGGAATTGTCCCAGGCATTGTCTGGCCGAAAATTGTGTGGTCACTCACTGCACTATGATTCCTATGCCAATTTAGCCAAGTGTGTTACACCTATATGTGCTTCGTATTAGGATTTTGGAAAAGAATTTCACTGTTTTTTAACTGCCTCAGGTTTACAAGAAATGAGAACATTTTATGTTAGTTTTATAGTAGGAGGAAATCATTTGGAGAAATTTAAGTAAATACAGCAAGTAAAAATTTGGGCAGTTCTCATAAGTGCAGAAGAAAATTCAAACACTGTTATAGTTGCAAAAGGGGACTGTTTTCGATTCTGAGATCTCTTTGTTCCAAGATTTCTGTATCCCAAACGTCTTCATGAAGGTCAGTATTAGGATAAGATTTAGGTTAGGGTTGCTAAAGCCGAATGCACACGGACAACCGAAACACGAAACATGAAACAGAAAACATGTTTTCGCACTGACGTCCGTGTGCACTGGACAAAAACCAAAATTAGCATTTTTGTCCCAAACACATGTTTGGCTAAACACTTGTTTGGCGAATCAAGCAGTACTTGTTTCGCAAAACGTTTCACGAAAACACGGAACGTGTTTTCCGTCTGGTGTTTCGCATTTTCTGTCGTCCGTGTGCGTTGGGCTTAAGTGAGAGTATCACAGGTATGGTCTCGGAACAGAGATGTCAGGTGTATCTGCTGCATCTGTAAGAAGGTCAATATGCATGCAAAATGCTGTGGTCTTTTTTACCAGGAATTAGCTCGAGAAGCTGCTGCTGCTGACTATCAAGGCTTGGCTGAAGAAGATGCTAGACAGAAAGAAAATGAGATCAGGGAGAAAGCTTTGCAGAGAGCCAGGGAAAGGCAGAAAAACAGAATTCATGAGGAGAGAAAGGTTTGGCTTGTCAGTTTTCTCAAAGTTCTGCAGAAATGTTATCTTTGATGGTAGTTGATTCTCTGTGGCAGGTCTGGAGATTTTTAATGATGGGTCTAAAGAAGGATGTGAGACCAAAACTGACTTTAATAACCCAACTGGAATTGAGATCAGAAATGTTGAGATGTGATGATTTGATCTCCCAAATGCCCCAGGTTGCAGAAAACAGCCTATAGGTTACAAATAAATCATATTTTCACTTGATACTCTTCCATCTCAACTATGTGAGGGTATCAATGTTTTGGAATGGGTACCCGTGTAGAATCGGACCATGGTTAAGAGAGCCACCCCACCCTTCCCCCATTCAATTCATGACTATTGATAAAGGATGTAGAGGCCTGTTGGTTTGCAAAGCCAAAACAGGTGTTAAATGTTTTCATTTTTAGTCTATTTACATTTGTTGAAATATTTTGATATACTTCGAAAATAGTAGGGAAAGTACTACCCAAAATTCCAGTCTTTGCTTCCTTTTCTAATGTCAGAAAAGAATTATGTGGCATGGTGTGGAGGGACTGACACTTTACAACGATCTGTAAAGTCATAATATATACATATTTACGTAAACATGTACGTTTGTCTGTCCTTTATGCGATTGTCAAGTGATGACAAAGTTATCTTGTACTCCTAAATGTCAGACTAAATATATGAAGTGATAAATGTACTAGAAAATTCAAAGGATTTTTCAAAGGTGTTTCTTTAATAGGGAATTGAAGTTCATAAAAGTGGAATCAAAAGTAGCTCTGATTGTAATTAATCCTTTTACCCAGTTACTTGGAACTCATGAGATGCAAAACAAAGTTGGTTCTCATAGGGAATTTGTAGATAGAATGAGGAGCCACTGTATCAAACATTTTGCACAATGAAAATTATAGAATGATGTTGTATTCTTTCCTATAGGAATTGCAAAAGGAGATAGCCCACGCTGACTTAGCTCAGTCTCAAGCTGAGTACAAAAAGCAAAGGGAGTACCGCAGGAGATTAGATGATCTGGAAGTTGAGTTGAGAAATATAGAGGTGAGAAATGTACTTTAATAGGATTTAATAGGAGAAATAAATGTTTTTTATCTTGTTGTGTACTTTTAGGAAAAGTGCAACAAAAGTTGGAATAAAATTGTTGATAATGACTGTGATTAAAGTCATAATGTAATGAAAGTGAATGTCAGATGTTGTTGTTTCAAGTCGTAATAGCTTAAGGGAGGTGAAAATATTTAGTTCTATAATTATGAATATTTGTAGTATATGTGAAGTATAGCTGTCATAAGTAAGGCGACAGATGGATTTTGGCAATATATGCAAGAAAATTCAGGAGGGAAATGTCATGCAACATTGCTAAGCTGAGTTAAGACACACTCTTCACCCCAAAGCATACTTTTAGTGTGGGGCTATAAAAATTCTCCATCGGTGACTGCTCTTTGATTGACAGCAAAGTTCAAAAGTTGTAGAGTAGTTCACATTCCATACATGTCTGAGAGAGTGCTTGGATTACACATTATAGCCTTGTTTACTCACCAGGACATGGCCTTAAGCAATCAAATAGGGTTGTGTCTCTACAAGGAGGAGCATTATACAGTTATGGGAGGAGCTACAAGTTGCAGGCAGGGAAAATTAGAACTGTCTGGGATGACCAGATCTGCTGTTTAACTATAGTTTTGAAAGAAAAGATTTTAAAACTCTCAAGAAGAGCTTTTACTGAAGAGATGGGGGAATCAGTACACCACTGATCTAGATTAGCTTATTATGACTTGAAAGACTCATTGCTCATGTTCTACTCTTTGTATAGCTCGATGAACTGGATGGTAACAACCAGGCATTAGAAAGAGAAATAAATACTGTGATGCAAGGAATAGCCCAGGCCAAGGTAAGACATGTACAGAACATCATGCAAGGAATAG
>WURT03088865.1:0-12788 GCA_009936505.3 Holothuria glaberrima | reverse complement strand
CATAATAGGATTAAAGCGTTTGGTGAAAGGTGTACTGATTAAGAAGACCGAGGTCTTTGTTAAGTCCAGTGAGGTGTAATTGAAGCCTCATTATCCAAATTAGTTCCGTACGTTTACGGTTTCTGTGCAAACAAAGTTGATAGGTGGAGAGTAATGTATCTTACCTACAATGGTAGCGAAAATGAATACCCCCATCATATAGCCGATGATCTGAATAATGAATCTGGGGAAGACAAATCGTACAGTTAGTGAGTTAGATCAGGGTTGTCCAACCTACAGCCCGCGGGCCACGGTCCGGCCCGCCGCGAGGTTGCGTCCGGCCCGTCAGAGATGATCTATAGTGCAAAATTTTTCAGTAAGCAGATTCATTGATGACAACTTTAGGCTACGCCGTCCCTACTGCATGCGACCAACCATTCGAATCTTCTATGAAACTGCGTAGCCTTCATTAAAATAATATTAGTAATGTCCGTTTGTGTGTTCTCGTGATAACGCACACACTTTGAGATTCTCCCTGTGCACTATCATCCACTCGTTAACATTTTGCATGTGTAGATAATGCGGGCTAATACGTATGTCAAGTTCCCCGTTGCCGGTTTTGTGTTTCAATCCACAAATTGAGACTGGACAGCGAACGGTTCGGGTGTCTATACACCCCTCAACGCAAAAAAAAATGAAAAACGAGTATAGCATGCGGCTCCTCGTCCATCATAACCATTACATGTGGCCCACCGTTGCATAAGGTTGGACAACCCTGAGTTAGATGATGTTTTACCGCCCAGTTTCTAACCAATTGGTTTAAGTCGAGCCGGCCATGACCTTTTTCCAGTTGTGGCTCACTGGCTTGTTTTCCCTACTCCATTGCTTATGCTGAGCACCAAGCACAATGGCAGTATATATTCTAAAAGTCTTCGGTATGACCCGGCCAGGATTTAGTTAAACAAAGATATATACCATGTACCTGCACAAGGCAGACAGAAAGAGAGAGTGCTCAGACTGCCAAGAGTTTTAGCTTTAAAATCACTTCTAAAAGTATCATCACTAGGAAATAGCTATAGGCTAGCCGTCTACAATCAAAATAGGTCTTTTTCAGTACAAGGAGGTTCTGAGGACGGTATAAAAGTTAACTTAGTTGGAAGTCCTGTAGTTAAACAAAGATATATATCATGTACCAAACTGAAATCACCTACGGTATTTTAATAATTTAAATGACATTCACTTTTATTAGTTCGTACCGATATCACTAACAACCGATACTACCGACATCGATTACACCGATAACCGTTAATACCCACAGATTTTCTGCTACTAGTTCCAGCAAGGCCTAATCCTCCTGTGAAGGAGAGCAGATATTTATTTGTTAGCAATTAGTTTAAAAAAAGATGCGGTATCATAAAAATCCAACAAGGCGGCAATGTTGGAGTCAAGGGCGTAGGAAGTGGGGGCTGGGGGCGACAGCCCCTAACGAAATTTTTGGGGGCTGAAGTATGCTTTAGCCCCCCCCCCCCACTTTCGAAGCACGAAAACCCGTTATTCGTCTCTTCTGTAAGAAATGTCAAAAACTTGCAGTAATTCATTTTAGCATTTGTCCAAAATAATGCACCAGATTGCATGTAAGGACCCTCAAATATTAAAAAATTTTCCAAAGGACTAAGAAATTTCAAAAATGTGCAGTACTATACCTTAAAATTTGTCGAAAATAATGTACCAAATTTCATCTAAGGCCAACAAATATCACAAAATTTACAAGGGGCTAAGAAAAGTAAAAACATTTCACTAATTTACATTAGAATTTGTCTAAAATGATGCACCAGAAAGTATCTAAGGACCCTCAAATATAAAAAAATTTTCCAAACCGCTAAAGAATGTCAGGAATGTGCAGTAATTAACCTTTACATTTGTCCAAAATAATGTACCAAATTGCATCTTAGGACCCACAAATATCACAAAATTTTCCAAAGGACTAAATAAAGTCGAACTTTTGCAGTAATTTACCTTAAAATTCTTCCAAAATGATGCACCAAATTGCAACTTAGGACCCTCAAATATAAAAACATTTTCCAAACGGCTAAAGAATGTCAAAAATGTGCAGTAATTTACCTTAACATTTGTCCAAAACAATGCACCAAATTGCATCTTGGGACCCACAAATATCACAAAATTTTCCCAAGGACTAAAAAAGTCGAAATTTTGCAGTACTTTACTTTAAACTTTTTCAAAAATGATGCACCAAATTGCAACTTAGGACCCTCAAATATTAAAAATTTTCCAAAGGACTAAGAAATGTCTAAAATGTGCATTAATTTACCTGAAAATTTTTGAAAATGATACACTAAATTGCATTTAAGGACCCTCAAATATTAAAATTTTCTAAAGGAGTAAGAAAAGTGAAAAAATTGCATTGATTTACCTTAAAATTTCTCAAAAATGATGCACCAAATTGCAACTTAGGACCCTAAAATATCAAAAAATTTTCCAAAGGACTAAGATATGTCAAAAATGTGCATTAATTTACCTTCAAATTTTTCCAAAATGATGCACCAAATTGCATCTAAGGACCCTAGAATATTAAAAAATTTTCCAAAGGGGAGGGGCACACCCCCTCCCCTCAGACCCCTCCACCAGGATGGCGATCCGAAACAAGGTTCAGCCCCCCAGCCTTGAACAGCTTCCTACGCCGGTGGTTGGAGTTGCAAATCTCGTCACCCTCAAAGCAATATCATTTGAATTTCGTAATGATATCCAGTTACTGTAGTAACCCTAACCAAAAATGGGTTAAAGTCAGTTTACTTATAGCCTATGCGAGCTTTGACCTTTAACCTCTTACCGTCTGACGTATGTCATTAATTACGCTTAAGCAAGTTTTCATGACAAGGTAGGCCTACCTATCCACCAAGTAATGGCTTTCTTGCTCTCAAAACACTCACTCCATGGGCGTCGATCCTGGGGGGAGTAGGGGGAACATGTCCCCTCCACTTTTTGATCTGGGGGGACGCAATACAAAATGTTCCCCCACTTTTCTCTGCCAGGTTTTTACTTTTCATAAGTCATAATCATGGGCGTAGGCGCTCAATTTGATTCAGAGGGCTATAACGACTTGCCCGAAAGATGAAGCTAAAGAAATTTCGCGCGCTTCGCGCGCGTTCAACATGTAAATGCACATGTTATATAGACATGCATCGGGGTTTACATTGCAGTGATGGTATGCCAATTTCATTTCATTCACTTGCCGTGCTACGGTATATTAACCTTCCACTTTGGTTATAAATTTTGGGGAAGTCCTTACAATAATGATAATAATTAGTGACGCAGCCAGAATTTATCTCACAGGGGGTCATGCAGTATGTTTTGTGATTACTGGCCTGGGGAAGAGGTCTTTGAAAATTTATGATTACTTGAGGGACCTTAGATGCATTCAGTGGTAGAATGTTTGAGAAAATATTAAGGTAAATCCTGCCAAAATTTTGACATATTCTAGAGACTGAGGGAGTTGAAGGCTGTTCATTGTTTGATCGGCTAGCAGGTAAGTGACTGAATCTGATGCTCATAAAGACGCCCTGAATATGAAAGTGCTAGTGGGCTGAAATTGACTTTCTTTTTGCTCTATGGGGGCTCCCCCAGACCCCCCTCCCCGCCTTGTAAGTCTATGTTTTCAGATCAAGCACCGTTAGTGTTTACGATCCCTTTATAAATGCACCTTCACAGCGATGAAACAAATCAACAAACTAGTAGTTTGCCCCCCCCCCCACTTTTGAAACTCGATCTGCGCCCCTGACTCACACACAAACACACACACAAAACACAGACACACCAAAGGAAGTATGATGGTGATATACATCTTGCGCGGTCAAACCCTCGTGCTTCCGCTCAATATAATTTTACATTGTCTGTTTTACTTCTCTCCAGTTAGGATGATCCTGAGCTACCTTAGTCAACTCAAACCCCTTTATCGATTTTTGTCTTGATAAAAAGCTCCGTCCACTTTATCATGCACTTATATACCTGCCGTCCCCTCCAACCATCCCAGGGCAGTTTTCTTTCTCTGAGAAACTAATTAGATAAATATTCAATGTCTCCTAGATTGGTAGGAACTCATTCAATCTTTTCTGGAGAATGCTCTCTGCATTGGTTTGGAACAAGGGATAAAGCGATTGATTCTTTGGATCCATTCAAAGACCCTGAAGGGATTAGCAGGAACTTTATTGTCCCTGTGCTCATAGAATCAAATAAAATCGAATATATTGGCGGACAGTAAAAATTTATTGTGAAGGTTTACTCTCTGTGCTATTGAAAGTACAATGGAGTGAAGTGAACTGTAGGCAAATACACTTGTCTCTGTTGTAAGTGTAATCCGTTACATCTAGTGTCGTTTCCTATGATAAAATCACATTCAGATGAAAAGTGCATTGCCACAGCCCAGCTTTGTTTTCAGAAAGTTACAAAATGAATTATTTAAAATATTCTGATAATGTCCCACATTTTTAACCAAATTTGCAAATGTTTCAGAAATTAAGCATTTGAAATATTTCCCTAGCTATGGATTCATTGGCACACGTGCGTATTATACCATGCTCATACATTTGCGTATTGCTACACACATAATGCAGGTTTAAAAGTTGAGCCGTGTTTGCAAAGTTAGGGCAAGAAAGTGTTCAATCGCGAGATTCATATTAAGCAGGGTAGCTTTTGCGGTTGTCCCTAACGATGAGAAGCAAGCTACTTTAAGCTAGGTTTAGTAACAAACAGATATCGATAACTTTAATGTAAAAGGGGAAGTGCTAAGATTGTATGGCTGTGTTTGGTGTAGAACCTTAAACGTTTCTGATCAATTGTATAAGTGAGGTAGTTTCGGTGTTCTTTGTTATTCCTGATCAAGGAGTCTAAGCTTCAAAATAAATGTCCGACCCATGCATTTACTTGCATTGCACATGTTAGATTATAATGTAACTGACTCTTTATAAACTTTCAAGTGATGGTGAAATCTTTGAAGAAGAATCTTAAAGGCTGACACCCATCATCCAAAATATACTAGTTTGTGCCAACCGGAATTTGCAATCATTGGTGACTGCACTTTGATTTGCATAAATGAGCCACTCCCTAATTTAGTAGAGGATACAAGTGTACTAAACAGAATACGGTCTTGAGCAATTAAACTGAAAACTTTCGTCTGTGAGGTGCCGAAGGAAGTTTCTGTCGAACTTGGAGAAGGGGGTAAAAGTATTCCTATTTGGACAAATTTTAACCAGGAGCGGCTGTAAGAAGTTTTGTTTGGGGGGCAAAAATCAAGTCCGAATGCAGGAAGGTTTGGACGACCCCTCCCCCACCCGGTAATATCAAGGATCTGCTCCGCAGGCGCGGCGGAACGGAAAAAAATATTGGAGAGGGCTGAGCGCCAAAAAGACT
Organism: Holothuria glaberrima; assembly: GCA_009936505.3. NCBI lineage: Eukaryota > Metazoa > Echinodermata > Holothuroidea > Aspidochirotida > Holothuriidae > Holothuria > Holothuria glaberrima. The sequence continues at coordinate 7,385 of WURT03088865.1, read as the reverse complement.
ATCTAAGCGGAGCGCTACCATCGGTTAGCGGGAAGCGTCCAAGAAAATTTTTGGCTTTACAAAACCTCCAGATGGCCGGAAACATCACTTCCCGAGTGTTTTAAGCTACATGTACCCAGCCTTGAAATATGGATCTCATGTCTGCACTTGGCAAATATTGGAGGGGGGGGGGACTAAACAACCTTTAGCCCCCTCACTTTTTTCAATGGGGGATGAGCCCCCCAGCCCCCCACTCGGTTCCACCGCCACTGCCGCTCCGAATAGTACAGCAGGCGTTGGTATGTTTATTATTATGTATTATTGAGATGCTACATATAGTCTTCAAAAGCTCTTCAAAAGCCATCTCAGGCATTTTAGTCATGAGCTATCTTTAAAAATAAATACAACCATATCTGGCTATCAGCCAACCGCCACTCCATAAAGGTGGAGCAAAAGGCAGGGGAAACAGGCATAGCGGCTTGATCTGTTTGTATAAAAAGAGCTCCACTTCAATGTTTTGTTGTCTCTGTCATCATTGTGTCACAATGTGTTTCAGCTTTGCCAAGAAGCCCAAAAATATTGGTTTTCTGGGTTGTTTTATTTAAACAACGTAAACTTAGGTCGAATCTTGAAATAATGAAGAAATACATACTTGAAAATTATGGAGAATTTTACAATAGTAATATACACAACTTCATAAATAATGTCTTATTTGTGAGAGAGGGATGATTTCGTCTAAATTTATAAATACTTTTTATTTAAACCATCTCGAATTCCATGGCTTTTTTTTATTTTTTGGGAAGATTTTGAAGACCATGCTTTGCAAACCTTTTGGGAGAGGGGCAAGTGCCCCCGTGCCCCTATGGCGAGCCGCTAGTGATTTTAATCATCTACGGGCAAGCAAATCAAGTTGGACTTTGATGAGACTTTTCATTGCATCTGTTGGCAGGATCTTCTAAGACACGAGGTTATCAACAAACCGGAAATGAGTAGACCAATTAAGCAAATATTGAAAATACACTTTTGTAATCTTTCGAACTTAAAGCCTCGATCTGTAGACACCTAGGCCAATCTAGAATGATAACAAACGGAGATCCTTTGCGGAAAGTGCTACCTCATTATAAAATATGGAGGAAATAAGGAAATAAGCTTAAAGCTGATGAGCTAAATCTTTAACATTCAAATATTTACATGGAGAACCTACCGAAAAGAAGAATTGGAAGTCAGGTTAACGCCTAAAACTGGATGGAGTATGGGTGCGAAGTCATCCTCAAAGATTTGTCTTTGTGTTAAGATTTGTCTTTATGTTGGTGTTGTTGCTTTTGATTTAAAACAGATTTTCAATTTCCAATAGCCATTTCCTACAATGGGGTGGGCTAGCCAATAAAATAAGTTACTCCGCAATCATGATTGTACACAGGCACGTAGGTACGGGGCTTAGGGCGCACGCCCCGCCCCCAAGAAAGACTCGCGCCCCAGTCGCCCCCCCCCTCCTAGAATTCGTCGGCTATACCTTTTCACCTCTTGCTTCACTCAAATAAGAAAATCTTTGGTGCATTTAATTCGACCTAATCCATCTCATCTTTTCGAGAAGAAAACGGAACCCGACTGGTTTTCAATGAAAAATTTTGGTGCGCTTCGCGCGCATTCGTCACCTTTCACACTCCATATCTTGTAACCATTATTGGGGCAGAAATGCATTTATTGTAAACAAATCCCTTTTACGACAAAAGTACATCTTCGACCTCTTCAGGGAAAATCTTAGAGGAATATAGTATCACAAGTAGCGTACACGGTAACATTCGTATCATGTACTATTTGTCGTTAAACATTTTTACAAGTACCATGCCACAGCCAAAATATCACAAAAAAATGATGATTTCTAAGCATGAGCCAATTAATTGAAGGATTTGACATTTTGCATCTAAGTTACCTTACCTTAACAAAATTTTTCAAGGGAGTTAATCAAAAGAAAAATTCAAGTAATTGCAAAAGTTTTCCATCATATGATCGGTTCGAAAATTTACCAAAGATAGCACCATTTTGCGTCTAAGCCATCTTAAATGAACAATAATTTCTCAAAGGGGAGGGAGATACCCTCCCCCCTTAGACCCCTCCATCGGGACATCACCTGCACAAGGGGTGACAAAGCAAGGATTCGCTCCCAGTTCAAACTATTTCCGACGCGAATATACACATTTATGCACATTTTCACCGGCTTTCTGGGTGTATCGGGAGAGGGCTTACAGCATCATCTTCTATAGTGCTCCCCATCCCCAACCTCTGCGCGACGTCACTGTGCATGTTTGCCGAAAAATGTCAATGCCGGCGTCAAACTCACAAAAGAGTTAACAATTTATTAAGGTAACTTACCAGATTTTTTTTCTATTTCAATAAACTATTTAATGACCATATCAAGACATGAGTTCTCACAATAAAGGATGTTTAGAAAACTTTAGAACAACTTGCAAGGCCCGGGAAGTGTCATTTCCGGCTATCTAGGAGGCCTTTTTAGCTAAAAGTTTCTGGTACGCTGCGCGCCAACCGATGGTGGCGGGCAGCTCCGCTCCGCTTAGATAGTAACAAGGCGCCCTCCCATGAAATGGTCAAGCCCCCCCCCAGCGCCCCCATTAAAATAATCCTGGCTACGCCACTGATAATACACACAAAGATATACATAACATACAAAAGCTTCATGAAAATCACATTACCAAATAAAGCTCTTTTTTCTGTTGGAGTGTTACTAATCACCAAGTTACATGGGCTTCAAGTTTTTACACATACCGTACTTTGTGTAGCAGACTGTAGTGTTTTAAACTTGATAAGGGCAACGGCGTTGCCGAAAATTTGTTGCGTTTTTAAAATAAATTAGAGTCCGAAATGGCTTCAGTATATCGTTTCAATAATAATTGTTCAGTGAGGGCTCTACTAAACATTAGATGTCTCAGCCGTGAAGTCACAAACGTATTTTTCGAAGGAGGTGGGGGTTGACTATGCTGTTATGGAACGGATCACTGGCAGCCTGCAGTTTTTTTTTTCTACAGGTTCATATCCGGTCAGTGTCTCATGCAGTTCATCTTACCCCTTTATGATATCCCACACAATATTTTACTCATATACAGCTCATTGAAGCATTCTTTGTACTGATTCCTTAATTCCTGAAGCATAGTTCAACTTTATAATGCAATATGCAAGTTCAAAAATATCATGCAAGATCCAAAAGGGAAATATTGTGTTCTTTGTAAGATATTGCGGGTATTAACAAGTAACGGTGGGGCGACTGCTTAGGCGTACCCCCTTTAAAGCAAATTTGCATGATGAAGGCAGCATGCTGTTCACGACACATGTTTCAAAGCTTAAATCATAAATATATTTGTCTAACCGGCGGATGGTTTTTATTGCTTGTTTTCACTTAGGCCTTATCTTAGTTTATCTTCACATTACAGTTCTATTTGAACACCTTTCCAACGACATCATCACTCATTACGTCACTGATTGCTGTAATAATGTAGCAATCTAAATGTACAGTATTGCACAGTTCTGTAGACGATCGAAATATGTAGCAATCTAGTCAGGCAATACTCAGGCCAGTTTAGAAGACCTTAAAGTGACATTTTTGGCACTGGGATAAGAGTAATAATCGCAGCCTATTGACATCAGCAACTCCTCATCTACTAGTATACTAGAATGTGAAACTAAAGCAAAATGCAAGTAGCTAGTGCCCCCCCCCCCCATGATTCTAATTCACAAATTATTGAATAATTCAAAAATATACTTTATGACATATTATATACGTTTGAACAGGGGGCTGGACTTAATAATTTCCCAGATGGGCATTCATAGTGTAAATTTCTGAAAGAAACACAGTATTTCTGTTCCCTCGGAAATTTGACTGTTCATGCACATAATGATCCATCTGGAATTAATACTCCAGCGGCTATTCTATAAAAGCATGAGATAAATCTCACTACTCAGACCACCGAATCAACACCTTTTCCGTTCTCGTATTGATCAGCCGTTAGTCCAGTATATTCTGTTTAATGTGTTTAAGTTGCAATCTTTGTTTCCTAATGAGTGCTCACCCTTTGAAATTCCCTTCCAGTCAGGGAGCCGTTATCTGTTACAGCCCCATGTTCCAACTTTGAAAATGTTCTGTCCATTCCTGGATGCTCACTGGATTCTAGCCTCTGAGCCCTACCGACCGCCCTAACCCCCTGGACCAATCCCTCTCCCTGCTTCCGGTGGCGGACGCTTACAATACATGAGCTAATAAATACATGGGCTAATGAGATATTTACAAAATGTAAAAATATGATAAAAGTTTACAATTGCCTTTAAAAACATTGGATTCGGAGGCTCAGAAATTCTAGTTCAGAGGAACCGAAAGGAGGTGATAGTGATTGTCGACAATTATGGCGATCATGGCGGGTGAGAAAACATGGTTCCATATAAATAATGTGGCTTACGTCAGGCTTTGGATAGATGAGTGTATATGCATACATTTACCTTTACATCATTTTTATTGTTTAGCATACGCACCAGTGGCGGAGCGTCCATATAATCAGGGGCGGTCGCTTCCCCCCCCCCCGACGGACTCAAATCGCCTGTCGGAGCCCTTTTTATTTTCTTACCAAATGGAGGCATAGGGTATCTACCTACTTTGAAGCGCCCCTACAGGCAGTTCTCGCCCCCTTCTGACCAGGGGCGTGCCTACCGGGGGTGTGGGTGCTACACCCACAGAAATTTTCAAAGCGTCGTTAGTCGGGAAAATTTTGCCGGCTGTCGGGAAAAATTGCCTCTTTCTTTTGCAGTTTCCTGACTTTGTTATAAAAATCTTTTATTTGGGGCTACAGAAATGTCGGTAACTTTTATGATCAGTATATGTTTTACTTAAAGGGAATCAATGTCGGGTGAAAACATTGCTTTGGGTACGTTAACCAGAGACCTAACCCCATCCAGATTTAACTGTATTGGCAAACTTCTCTGTCTGGTGGGAAGTTATTATACATTGTTGGGAAAGTAATAAAAAATCAAGGGTAATGTGTCAGTTAGGGTTCTACTACACTATTCGGGAAGCCATTGTCTTTTGAAGAAATTCAGTTGTCGGGAAAATAGAAGTACCATACTGCATAATTGTCTGACATGAAATAGATACTATGTCCGACAAAAACCTTATTGACATGTGATGCATCTCACCCTGACTGCTCGTGGGGAATGGGTTGGTGGTATTAGTTGTCACATACGTCGGGTCGCAGTCGGATTGTATAGGTTAACCATACCCGCAACACATTGCCGAGGCTTCTTTATTGGCCAGTGAGTTGCCTTTGGGTCATCGACAGTTGTACACTGCCAGGTCCTTACTAAACTCTGATGACCCTCAGTTTTCCCCGACTTCATTCCAAATATTAAACAGTTTGGTATGTCCGATGAAGTTGAAGAAGACTGTCGGATCGCTGTCGGGACCGACAGTCAGCTGGTTAGGTCGAGAACAAGTTTGACAGACAACTAACTGACCTGTCTGCCATGCGACTGGTTTTCACTGTAGTGTAGCAGTCGGGTCGGTGCAGTATGCGCTGGTTTTTCACTTAGCCTAGTCAAATCATGAAGTCACGAGCGTTTGCGTTTCCTGTAAACTTGAAACTGCGTACATTTTGTATTTCGACGATTGCAAAAGAAGTTTGCTTGTCTGACTCCTTCTGTAGATGAAGTTTCTAAATCATTGCCAAACGGTCTTTAAAATCCTAATTTTCGGCACGCTTCGCGCGCATCCTTCATGTGCCCCATTGGCCCAATTATTAAAGCAAGAAGGGCGGAACGTGACTTGGATTACTGCAAAATCCCATGCAACATTTGTAATTTTAGTTCCCAACCCTAAAACCTGCTGCGTCATGAAGAAATCGAATGGCAGTTAGTCGATCGTGACTATTATGAAACCAAAGCGAAAGCTGCAATTTTTAAGGTTTATATGGGGCATATTCAGTGTTATTTATACAAATATAATTGCTGTTTAAAATGAAGGCAATCAACCAAAATGTCCGTAAAACTGTTATTTTCGGGGCGCTACGCTATTATCTCCTACTCTTATTGTGCTTCCTTTACTTCACATCGAACAAATTATAATTATTGCAAAACTCCACAGAAACTCTTTCACCCTCCCTGCCATTAATTCCGATGCATCTTAAAGAACTAGTCCGGTGGTTATACCAAACTATGCTTTTTGAAAAAATAGAGACAGACTGAGATTTCTCGGTCTGTTTGGTGCGTATTCAGTGTCATTTACAGACAGTTAATTTTTCATTCTGGTGCACAAAATTGTGTTCCGGTGCCTTGCCCCCTGATTCCCCACAGCGGGATACTGTACTAAAATGGGCCCTTAGGAGACCGACTGTGTCCCACGCTGAAGAAAAGCTACTACTTCCATGTCAAAGTCAACCTTACTGTTGTAGCAGACAAATAAAAACGGTTACGCCGCGGTAAAATTGGCAACGCCAAACGTTAAACCGTTTCCAGATATGTTTCTTTTTTAGTTTTTACTTCTTTTGTCCACCAGTTATTTTAAAACTTTATTGTGTACTTTGTGTTTTGCAAAGATTACCTTCAAACGAGGGTTATGAGCTTTAGCGTATTTGGCGGGCCACTAGGCCATGCTACCCCCTCGCTGATGCCTAATTTTCTTTTTAGTACTTAAAATACGTAAAATTTTGATCGCAAATTTTACTTCAAAAAGTAGCATATGTAGCACCAGATGGCATGTAAGGACACCTATTTTTTCAAACATTTTTCATTTTTTTAACCCCCACCCCCAGGCCGGCAATCACATATCATACTGCATGCCTCCATACCCGGGAGAGAAATCTTGGCTACACCATTTAACCTTTCTTGACACAGGCACTTTGTCACTCCCGTCGGGAAATGTAACCCTTTTTGTCGGAAAAAACCTCCAGCACCCCCACCCCACACACACACACACACTCATCGATCCTAAGGGACTCCTCTGCTTCTGACCGAATTCCCTTGCTCGTACAGATGAGTGCATATGCTCGTATACCTTTACCTATGCATCACTGTTAAGGGTCAGTCATACGCATCCCCCACCTCGCCTGTCTCATCCATGTCCAACACAACTGCACAAGTCGTCACCATTTATGATTAGAGAAGGGCTCCAGATATTTATATAGCTAAAGACAAGAAAGAACTAGTTTTTTGGACAATTACTTCACGTTTTGTAGGTCTTAAAAGAATAGTCCAGAGCCAAATGTATGTTTGATATGTTACAGAGGAACATATTCTAAGCACTCTGGTGAAATTTTCATTCATTTCCCATGTTCAGTTCTCGAGATATTAGCAATTGAAGTTGACACATTTCCTACGAAATGTAAACTTGAAGCAAGCAGGTGTGATGTCAT
>WURT03088853.1:0-31226 GCA_009936505.3 Holothuria glaberrima | reverse complement strand
TTGACCCATGCTGCTAGACAGTTTATTTACATCTGATCAGGGTGACTTATGAAAGCAAGAAGTCTTTTTTGTAGCAGTTATTATAGCTTTTGTTGACTATATACTGGTGCAGTATACAAAGAAGGTTATTTTTCGCTGTTGTAAAATTTGTAAACACAGAGAGCAAACAATTGTCCCCTTCTCATAGTCCATGATAACTTCATGGTTTGAATAGGAAGCTTATAGGAGATTCAAGTTCACTTACAATGTACTATAGGCAAGGCACAGACCTGTTCATTGTTTGCAGCATGCAAGGTGGGTAATAATCAATAAGCACCAGGCCTACTGTTAAACAGGTATCAATGAATGAAACTAGTAGGTTCAATGCATGGGTTCTATTCTCTTTGGATCTCCTTGTAACTGGAGATTTGTGTAATCCTCCTGCTTTCAGACTCAACAAAGCTAACTGCTTTTGTTGTAAACTTACTAGTTGGCTTTAGAGTAATAGATACTAAAGGTTGTGCAACACATCCATGGTTTTTCTGGGTTCACACAACACAGTACTACAAAAGCTCAGTATTGGTGCAAGTTTGCAACTGTGTTGTAAAAGATAAATAGTCCTGATCACATTGTGACAAAAAGTCAGCATCTGTTATTTGCCAAATTGTGAAAATAATTTATATTGGTGGACTCGACTGGACTCGGCCTCGAGTCCCAGTCCTCTGAGGTCCGAGTCTGAGCCGAGTCCGAGTCCAGAGGGCCCGAGTCCAAGTCAAGTCCGAGTCCACAGAAATTGGACTCGAGTCCGGACTTGAGTGCGAGTCCGGACTCGAGTACTCCAACCCTGCATACTGACATTAGTTAGTTACTCTTTTGCAATCACAATAAGGATGGGCTCAATGCAAACTTGTTTATGATCTCCTTACATGGTGTAAGAGTATAACGATATAATATTCTCCAGACAAAAATGACAAAAAGCCAAACTTTCTGTGGATACTCAAATGTTCAAATCTTTCTGTTGTTGGTTTGAAAAGAGGGGGAGAGCACGATTCCCGAAGTAATTTATGACGACATAGGTGAATATGTGAAAGTCTTCGTGTTTCACAGGCACTGTAAAGCACACGAAACATTGTGTGTGAATAGCTCCGTTTTAGTAGTATACCCCGTAAACGGCTTTCTTAGCCCTAGCATTCGACAAGTATTTGAACACGAATGAAAGATATTTAGTTATCCGGGCAGAAATAATTATTAGCTTTCATAAGAGGCGGTGAAATGTTCCTAGAAGGTCTATTCAGAGTGAAATGCACAGCTACGTCAAATATCTGCTCGAATCAAAAACCCGGTTTTATTTTTTCAGTCCATTATAATTTTGCATTGTCAAAGTTTTACAGATCAAAAATTTTACCAATACGTTGAAGAAACGAACTTAAAACCCGAACTGGCTTAACAAAGAAAATCATTCCCCTCAAAAAGAAGAAAAGTTTACAAGAAAAAGTAAACATCAGCACCTTTACGTTTTCAACGCCTTTCACCATTGTGTAAGGTTTACGAGTCTTGGGTGAGACTTAACTTGAAACTGCATCCAGTCGCTGGGGTTTATGAGACTGCAAGGAAGATGGAGTGCCTCTTAGCCATCCCTGATAGTCTTCAGGTGTCCCTTAGGCAAGTAATATCCTCTCCTACCAGGGTTACGGTGAAAGCACTGGCAGCAAGGTGTTGGATGATGGTAATTGGCGGAGGAACTTACTTAGTCAACGGCATTACTGTTATTTATGCAGGCGGACGATTTCCTTTCCTTGCACGAACCGCTAAACATTTCGGTCAGTTAGCGACCGCTACGGGGTATCTTGAATCAAGCCAAGCATATTGACCTTGTCTTTTCATTGGACCATCTTGCTACTCAAGACCAGTGAGTACTCCAGGCGATGTTATGCGAGGCTTGGAGGTACTATAAACCCTTAGCGTTGGCTATCGAAGCCTTATGAGTCTACTGATTTTTTTTATAAGCGGCTAAGCCAGACTAACTTGCCTAGCTACTGTACGTGTACACACAAAACACATTCCAAAGCTGCCTCCGAAACAGCTATTAGTTAACAAACGAGTTTTACACTTTGTAAACTTGCAGAAGATATTCATTTTCAAGTTGGATCAATACTAGTAAATTGGGTAATATTTTTGAAAATTTTACAGCACAAACGTATTGTGCATTACCCGCCAACACAAAATGATTTTACAACGTAACAGTGGTATTATAAAACGTTTTATAACACCACTTTACACGTTTTAAAAATGTTTTGTGTTAGTGGGGTTAGTGGTTGTAGGTCGAAAGGCAAAACCTTCCATAAAAGCATGACAAATTCTGTTCTGGGAAAATCTTACTGAAAGGCATAACGTTAGGCTTAGAGTTGTAAGTATAGTATAACATAGCCTACTCACTGTAAATGGAACGTTCGATCACACTGGAACTTTGTTGCGTAGAGACTTAATATGTCCCTAAAGTTAAAGGAGAAATAAACCCAGCTTTTCTGCATCAAGAATAACATTTTAATGTTTACTTCTTCTAAAAGACGCACATAGAAGGCATGACTACATTTAATTCAACCCAAACAAGTGATTTTTATGTTGCTAATGGTTCGCGACATTGTTGTTTGAATTCTTCGAGTTCCCGGATCGATATGCAATGACGAAAGCGAGCCTCATATCACATTTTAACAGAAAATTTACCAACCCACACAAAGTAATTAGAACTGCACACATTGTGAAAAGTAGTACATAAACGCATGGAAGAAATTCTGTCTATCTTATTAATTATATTTTTACCACACATTATTCAGGTCAAGTGTAAAAATTTTTTTTACCAAATCAGAAGAAATAGTTTTCGTGACTTGGAAACACTACAATCTGTCTTCATACACTGTAGCCAGGGTAACACCAGCGGTCTATAGGTGTACGTGAAGACTAAACGTAAACATGTTACCTCGCGGAAGGAGTTACCCTGACTACATACACCACGACACTGATTCATACTATTGCAGTATACAGACTATAGCACACTGTACGACTGTAATTCATTACACAAGGTAACGTTTCAAGTCACAGGACGTAGGCACTTCACTTTGCAAGGTCAAACGTGAAACACTGCATCTGGTTGTTTGTTAAAAAAAGATGGAATCAAAACGGACTTGAAAATTTTACTGAATCCTTTGTAGCCTGAATAGGCTATACAGAGAATTTTAGACATCGCAGCGAAGTGATCCAGAGAGCATGATCTTTTGTAAAGGTGGATGATATGCTTAGCAAGTTAGCACCTGTACTGAGTACCAGTTCTGCAATGGAATCTGTGTAAATTCTGTTCTGAGCAAGTGGGAAGTGGGCTAACAGTCTCTAAAGTGACGCTGATTTTTGACAAATATACCTGAATATGTTCGTGAACAATTTATTTTCAACTCCCATTTCGTTAAGTTATTGAGGAAAAGAAAAGAGGACTGAGTGTACCTAACGACAAGGTAGGTAGATTATAGTTATTGGGGCCAGTAAGTTACGTGAAGCCCGAAACCCTAAACATCGTTTGAGATTACCGAAACCGTTGGCAATACTGTCTATTTCTCGTAGGCCTGTTGCCAAGGCTACGTTAGGGTATGCACAGCTTTTAAAGGCACTGGAGAAACATGGAAACCCTTTTCTGTGCTGATCGTCATTTCATGCTAGTGTGCATTCCATGGGCAGTGACTGACTCATCGTGTTACTTACAATGTGGCTCTTTTACGTCATATTTGAAGCGCCCTCTTTTTGAAAACAAGAAAATGGCTATTAACATCATGAGTGTAAAAAAATTATTGGAAAATTCATGAAAATTTAGGGAAATGCTGTTTCGACTAGCTTTTTCAAAAAATGCGTTAGAATATTAGTCCCTACAATTTGTTTACTGTAAAATCCGTGGGTTGGCTTCTAGTTTAAAGACACTGGGAGTAACTGGGGCACTCTTTTATTGCAGAGACCAAAATTAAATTGCCCCAAACCAACATAATTCAATGACCAATTGTTCAAAGGGGAAGTTTGTGACGTAAACAGGCATAGCACCAAGTCTCCTCATGCAATTGCCCTAGCTTTAAAACCAAGGTGAAAGGTGACGTCATGATATTGTAGCTAAGTGGTTTTTTTATTACTTTACCTACAGTATGGGCTGCATGACCAGCAATATTAACTTCGAAGTACCAAAAAAAAAAAGCAAACAGCACGAGTTGAATACAGCCATACAGCACGAGTCATGGGAGTAAAACATTTTAAGAGTTTTTCATAGTAATTGCAGGAATACGTTGTTCAAAATATTTTTATAAGACTCTCATGTAGCAGATTGCCTCAGTACAAAGTCATGAGTACAAGCACCAGTACAGTGTCTCAGTTGCAGAACGAGTACTCCGATTTTTTAGAAGTATACATAATTTTTCATTAATACAAAACATTGAATTGCCACCAATGCTTCACTTTCAAAATTTATGATAGGGAATTTATAGTATTTGAATATACATGTATATATTGCCATATATATATATATATATTTGTTTGTAAATGTTTATATATATATATATATAGGGACGAAATGCTATATATGCTCTTAAACAGCAGTCCATCGGAGATGGAGAAGTTAAACTTTGGATATAGCATGAAGACTATCCCCATCCCACCCAACCAGGAATATATCAATCTTCTGACCAGTGATCCAATGACCCAATAAACCTAGGCTGAAAATTTGAAATTATTGCGAAAATATACTTGACAATTACATATTAGTTTATACTTTATAAATAATACATGGCATTTGTGAGAGAGAGGGGATAATTTGCCCAAATTAAGAAGTACGTTTTTAAATTTATGTCATATCGAATAAAGTTATTTTTTGAAAATTGAAGTACATGCTTTGAAAACTTTCGGGGGCAAGTGACCCCCGTGCCACTATGGCGAGCCGCTAGTGACCTAAGGTTATTTCTAAATGCTAGTCAGTCGCTGATGAGCCTTCCAGGTGAAACAGTCTGTACGATGCAAATGTTTATTTTCTCCATTGAAATAACGTTATATTGCTCCTTATCAAAATTGAACACTTTTCCGCATTTGCTGTTGTACTTTGACTGCTTTGACGGCCGGGCGTCCGTTGCACTACCTTTGCAACTGGGCCCCGGTTGTGCGCCCGTGTTAACTTACTTCCCATGCATTGGCAGTACGACTTGGGCCAAGTAGAGACGCATTGACGTCACGTGAAGTGCCTCTTTGGGGCGCAACGCGATGCGCGTCTTCATTTTTATATTATTTCGTAGCGTGCAATTTTCTGTGACGTGATTAATTTTATTACGTTCATTTTATTACGCTCAAGTAATTTCACTTTCACACGCAATCTGTCAACGTGTTTGGATTTAAAGCTTTCAGTAGTCACTGAGGAAGGCCCCAGGTGGGGCGGAAATATTTAACATTAATAAAAACGGTACTCTCTAATGTCCATCTTTTGTTTATCTCTCCGGATTTTCATCTATTTTTATATATATATATATATATGTATATATATATATATACAGGTGTATACATATAATACAGGTGTCTCTGTTACCAGAAAATGATTTTTCGTGACATTCATGGCAAATGTCTCCCATCTTTCTTGTTGTCGTTCATCATGCATTCTGGAAATGTTAACTCTTGAAACGGGATTAGTAATTACCCAAAATTCCTCTTCTCCAACTTCTGCTTCAATAAATCACAGAATAAGATAAACTGCATAATTTTGTTAATGTTAAGGACGGCAGGTGAAATAGGAGGTGGTTGAACCTGCTTGAACCCTCGGGTATGTTCTTATTAATGCAGGGAGATTCTTATTTTGAATCCGTTAAGAGATGAAATAAAATTTAACACTTTGCTGTTGGAAAAAAAAGATATTTCGTGTATAGTGGTATGAAAGTTCTGTCAGATAAGAGAGTTGGTAAGTGATAAGGTGCACAGTTGAGGAAAAATCAGTGTAAATCCACCGAGTAAAACTTGTGCATATACGCTAACTCAGTTTTAACTGGTATAAATCATTTCGCACTATGTGATACTTGTGGCCAGACATAACGAGGAAGCTGAGGGGGAGGTCTCACTCAATTACATTTCCTCCCTACTACAATGAAATGTCCACATATGAGAAATCCAAATTTATACGATTGTTAGGCACATACGCAGTATTGACTTTCGAGTAGAAATTCAGCTCAACCATCAACATTTATTACTAAGAAAAATGATTAAAAACAAAGGGACTCATTGCAGTTAAATGCTGTAGTAAAATAGGCCGACCACACTTTAACAAAATGGGGTTATCTCCAAAGTTTCGTCCGTTACTGTCCACGTCCACTTCATTCACATAAGTTACGTGTGTTATTTTGATTTTTTGGCAAATTTTATTTTTAAAGCAATTATACCTCTTCGTGGTGGCTTTGCTATAATGTTTACTTCATCTAAAAATATCACACTTCTCTGAAAAGTGGAAGAGTACAATAAGAAACAGCGTAATTAAAAAGGCAAGCAAACAAAAGTTCCGAGTAACTATTTCGTTACTTTCTACGATAAATAGTTATAAAGATTTCCTTTTAAGATAACATTTTCTTAAAATCCAATTACTCTTCTGCGCAACTGGTTTCAAAAACCACCATTTTTACGTAAAAGGTGAGTCTGCTAATGCTGAAAAATACTGTGTACTGTCTCTGTCGTTTGTACAAAAAATCCTTCCCAACATGCACTATATTTGTAATTCTCTGATATCGAAATAGCTTATTCAATCTTGAAAGGACTCTGGTGATCTTTCTCTCTGTCTCCACCTCTGTTCCTATCAGAGGTGGAGAGTGGCCAGGCCCGTAGCCAGACAAGGAACTGGGGGGGGGCAAAACACTCCAGGGGCGAAATTATTTTCTTGGGGGAGGGTAATTTTGAAATTTCCAGGGGCTCTACCAACCGGTTCCTTCCCCTCCCTTGACTAGGGGCTTGTGAGTGACACTCCACACCTACCCTGGGGATGTCGAATTAATTACCATCCAAACAGAGCAGAATTTTAGTTGAATTCTATCCGATAAAAGAGTGATAACTGCAGGAATTCATTCAGGAGTGAATTTTATTCTTTTACCGAAAACAAATGAACTTAAACCTTATAATAAATTGTAAGCATATTTCAATTAAAAGCATTTTTGTCATTCCTTCCCAAATAGCGTCACAATACTCACACCGACTCTAGCGCAATTAAATGAAAATCATTTTTGTTACTCTCTCGAGAAACGACGTATTTATGTTCAACTTGTAATTCGTATCAAAATTTGCTCCGAAATTTAAAGTTACTTCATCATAATGACTGAAGGCAGGACACAAGTAAAGACAAAGAGGACCACAGAAAAGCAAAACGATCAATTCAAAACAATCTATGGCTATGTCGAGTTTGGAATTTACTTACTTCAGTCTGGTATGGAGAAAAGGTTTCTTCCGTTTAAATCATTCCACGCACGGAAACTGCCCAAATTTAGAGGCAAAGCGTCGAAAAATTCAATATGATATGGATCATCAAGCGGCAGACGGGTGATCAATTATGGATATATTTTAAAAGGTGCAAAATACATGTCAGATTAAACGTAGCAACTGCATACTGTAGGTGAAAAAGGTGACGGCTGTAGGTAACTCTCAGATCAGTAAATTAGCTTCAACTAAAATATTTTGCAACAACGTTGGGAATGAAGCGTTGATCTATCTATAGTTGACAGTTTCAGGTTCCCTCCAGAGACAACGATTGGTTTCGTACCGGAGATCTAAGAGTCAAAGGGTATACTTACCCACACCACAAGATCATATTTCTTCCCCTAAAGAAACTTCTGGGTGTGTAATTATTTTTGTCACTTGGCAGGTAGGCCGTCTGAAGTCCTTTCAGCATATCAGTTTACAATAAATCACATTCTTTGCAATTTGTGGCAGGACTTTCACAAAATTCTTTGCTACAAGCAGTTGCTCGGCCAGCGATGCATTCTTTAAATGTATTCGACGTGTACATAAATAAGCTGTCTGCATTTGTTGGTGAAAGATGCAATGATACGCGTTTACCTCCGGCCGAGGGCGCACACTCTATTACGTGACGTAATATGCACAAGGTCTATAGTCTTTGAAGAGCAACCTATCTCGTCTCAGACCAGTGGTTCCCTAAAATATCAGCCAATTGCCTCCTTGCACGAATGGAGTTGAGTAAATCTATAACATATTTTTACCATGAATGACTTAAAGATACAAACAATGTTAAACTGAAAGGTACATATACTCTTGTGGGCCTAGCCCAGGGTAGTAAAGAAGCCTTGAATTATGGGCTTCTTTATGTGATGGAGAAATCTAAACCAACGATAACGGAAGGCGTGCAACATTTTTTAGGATGAAACTTGGAAAAACGTTTTTAGAAGTAGGGCAGATTCCGAGGGCTCTACTAGAGTATAGTGTAGTCCCCAAGGGCACGGATTACAGGGGCCCTCTTTAGGGGTCCTCCTTAAGGTCCGCCTCAAGAAGCTGTTTAAATGATGGGGAGGAAGAATGTACCGTGTGGCTTTAGGAGAATTATGCCACTCAAGCTGTCCTTCAAGCACTAA
This sequence comes from Holothuria glaberrima, assembly GCA_009936505.3. Lineage (NCBI taxonomy): Eukaryota > Metazoa > Echinodermata > Holothuroidea > Aspidochirotida > Holothuriidae > Holothuria > Holothuria glaberrima. The sequence goes on along the minus strand of WURT03088853.1, from coordinate 22,620 downwards.
TCAGTCCGTTTTGGAGGAAAACTAAAATACTCCCAAACGGGGGAAAACTTATATGCACACATTGTATGGGTTTGCCAGCCTAACATAGACAAGGTTTAGGTATAACGAAAACCACTCAAAGACTTGCAGATTTTTTCTCAAAAAAGGCGCGCTGAGCCACCGATTAATAGCTATGGCAATATACCTACCGAAAATACATTTAATTTCATTACATTAGATCGACAAATTTTGCAAAAGAGTTCCAATGCCCGTTCACCACTGACAATGTACACAGAGAACGCGTGAAACTGTGGGTAAAACAGGCGAAATGGCGGCCTCATGACTAAGTATTCTCCCGACGGGGAAAAAGTAGATTCTCTCACAAGTAGGCATCTCCCGAACTGCCAATGATGGGAGATATAAGCCAAAGTTTGGTCTTCGAAGTATTACAATTTTAAAAGCGTGTAATAATGGTTTTCTTCCTTTTTTCATTGCGAAAGTTATTTATTATATACCATTATCTGCAATTGTCACCTTTGTTAGTATGTGCTGTCTACAAACACCAAGTAAAACCAGAACATCCCTTTTATGATTCCTTGCCAAAAAAGTAATCCTTGTCAAGTCTTTGATGTTTGTTTCTTTTTTGTTCTGTTTTGTTTTTTCGGAAGTGCTGGGCTGTGCCCAGCAGTTCGGGGTGTCCATTACTCCTGTCTTTTTAATATTGTGTTTACAAACTTAACGGTTTTTGTCTTCTGGTGTCTCCAATGATCTCTACCAAAAACAACAGGAATCTTCTTATCAATATGATAAAATATAATCCAAAGTTTAGAAAGTAACAAAAGAGAAATAATTAATTGACAAAAACTGAAAAAAAGGTAAGTTCGTTGAATGGGATTCGCACCGGGGGCTCCAGAGGGTAAACTCGAGCACTGTCCACTATAGCACCAACACACACTTGATTAGAAGGTATTTCTTATAATCTTATAGTGACTGGTTCCTTCACACGTGTTTATGATAAGATAATTAAAATTACAATTACTAATAAATGCACAGAGTTGTGGTTGTGACAAAACTTATCTTGTTCTCTTTAGATTTATCTTGAAATGACTCAGAATATCAGCCCTCCCTCTTCGGTGGTCACGATACGACACAATTCGGAGGTACCGACCACCGGAGATACGTAATGGTAGTAAATAAACTTTTCATCTGAGGTCTGAGGTCACCTGAGTTGAAACTACAAAAACCTACAAAATTTGGCATAGAGATTTGCTATACTGAGAAAAATCCCTGTTATTTTAAGAAAGGGCAGAGGTCAATTGAGGTCACCAGGGTTAAAAAATCGAAACCATGTGATGACGATATTTTAAGATAGGAATGATGGTCGATTATAATAATTAATATGTAAAGTGTTCTTATTGCTATAAAACGTTATTGCTCGTGGTGGAGATCAATTTTTATCTGAGGCTACTAGAGTTGAAACAACGGAAACCTTGTAACCACTTGATAGCACGCTACCTCAAAACAGCCATTTGGTATAATATTTATACTGGGTATATAGATTTGTAATATTGTGAGAAGGTTTCTATTGTTTTGGATGGAGGTCAGGGATCATTTTAGGTCACCAGAGGTAAAAACGAAAAACTTGTAAACACGATATTTTAAGATAGAAATAATAGTAACTTTTCAGACTTGGTATATAGCTTTGTCATATCAAGGGGAAGATCTCTATTGGTATAGGTGGAAGTCCAAGGTCATATGAGGACACCAGCCGTGGAACTACAAAAACCTTGTAAACTGCTCGGAACACCCTATTTCAAGAATAGACAGTGGACCGTTCCTCCACATTGTTTGGCTTCGTGGCCAACAAAGAAAGAAGGGCTGAATGTTTGAACCATTGCAAGGATAAAATTATTAAGAAGAACATATATATTTTCATAAGCGTAAATTCGTAAGTAATTTCAATTTTAATTACCTAATAATGTACCCTTCATGAAGGATTTTGTGACCACATTATAATTAAAAACAGCTTGCAGTAAACTTGTATGCTAATGCTGTTGCTGAAAGTGCTCGGTTTCACCAGGGAGGTCCTAACACCTCCCTGGTTTCACATTCTCACGGGGTGCGTTCAAATTCCATGCAAGCACTCATTCTTTCAGGTTTTGTGTTCTGCTATCTATCATACTTGGATTTTGATTTTTATATTGAGAGAAAGAAGGTCATTTGAGGTCAGCAGAGGTAAAAAACTCAACACCTCTTAAACACCATAGATTAATTAGGAATCATAAATGCTTTTCTTACATGGAATGTGGATGTGTTATACTTATAAAAGTACTCGTTTTCAGGGGGTAGTTTTGAGGGTCATCTGAAGTCATTGGCGGTAAAACTACAAAAACTTGTAAACATACTTCGATGCCACATAATAATTGCAAGAATCCCTCGTTCTGAAGGAGGTGAAACTTCAGTTTTGGTCAATATTTTTTTTAAGTTGAAAACCAAAAAAGGTAATCTTAACGGATCTAATAGTTGACATGTGGATGCCCTCATGCTACGTTCAATAATTCAATTGTTTTTGGTGGCGGTCAGAGGTCATTTGAGGTCAAAAGAAGTAAAAATATGAAATCCTGGTTTGTTACTGTGAGGGATCTAATACGCAGCAGGTGGACGACCCATGATGTTTACAAGAACCCCGTTGTTTTTGATGGAGGTCATTGGACATGAGAGGTCATACGAGGTCACATTGCGAAAACGTCGTTAAACATGATATCCCAAGAAGGATAAGTTTAAGGGATGAACCTCAGTGTGACAAGGCATTTTTTTTTCCTTTTGGAATCGCTAAATCCTAGGGTTTTGTGGTTTTGTTGATGTCAGAAACAAAGACATAAAAGAGTGTAGTACACAACAACAATAGTCTCTCAAAGTATGCACTAGAAAAAATTACTATTAAAGCACTTAAAGCTGTGGAAAAGATTGAAAAGCCACGGGTATGTAAATATTCGCATCAGACATATCATAAGTCGTGGCTAGACTAGCTGAAGAGCGATTTGAGTATTGAAATTGCCTCGAGAAGGAATGGGTTACAGAATCTATTTATTTAAGTATGGGGGCCTGTAACTTTATACACCTTTTACTAACCATGGTACGATTGAGAGAAAAGTGTACATTTTTTTATAAAGTGGCTCCTAATTTCTTTACCAGGCTGTCTTACTATATCAATCGAGTGATGAACAGTCTGAATCATTGCAACGTTCAACTGACTTACCTGCCCTATATAGGCCTTCCTGTACCTCTTAAGAACACCACAAAAGGAGCATTTAATATTAACCTTTGATTCACTTTGGATAATAGACGGGTAAACTAATGTCAAGATGGTATTTCTCCAACCTTGCATTGGTTTAATTTCATGAGACAATAAAGTCAACAGCATTTGCATAAACATTTTAACCGAATTTATTATCAAAATACATTCCCAGATACTAGCTTTTTACCCTCTCCACTTCTTTACCACTTTGCCTTTGATTTATTGATGCTCATGAATTATTTTGAATCTTCTAAAATTATACACTTCTCCTTAGAAGTACCATCAAGATCAGGCAATTTTTTAAACTACCCAAACCCATTGGTTACTTCAGAATCAGTGGCAGAGCTGTCATAAAGGCAAGCAGTGTACATGGTAGCATCAGTATGTTTGATGAAGTTGCATTGATCGATTGATACTTGAGAGTCATTTGCTGGCCCTGGAAGAAGCCCATATCTTTGGAAAGTAATCGCACTGATATCTTTCACAAGAAGGTCAGATGTGGCGTTACCAGTTCTTACCGTCTAAGGTCTATACCGCCAACTTTATTAGCTTCTCCTCTGCCCAGACTATAAACTTAAAGACAGATATTATTTCCCCCAAAGTCTATTTTAGTGTGGGGCGTCAAAATTTTCAGTTAGTGAATGATCTTTGATTGACATCAAAGTTTGAAGATTCAAAAGATGCAGAGCAGCTCACGTTTCACACAATGCGGAGAATTTTTTTGGTTTACATATTATTGCCTTGTATGCCCACCAGGATATGGCCTTAAGCAATAAAATAGTTTTGTGTCTGCACAAGGCATGGCATAATGTGATCTCTCCACACCCTGCTTGAAGACCCATGTATGGTACCATATTATACACCCTATCGCTTTGCATGTATGTGCTTTACCTTTAACATCAGTGATGCACCTGGTAATTTTTTTTTACTTTTCAGTCGCCAGCATGACAGCTACTACCACATTCAGTATATGTATGTTAATTACTTGTAGGCCACATAGTCTAGGCCTATATTGTTTAGTGGTAGAATTGAAAAAAATCACGATGGCTATTGCATTTTAATCTTCTGGGGGTGAAAAAGTGTTTACCGGCTTGCAGAAAACTGTTCTTATTTCACACCTCCTCCTACAAAGCACAGGTCACAGCACTTAGCAGTTTAAATTAGAAAGATTGTAATGGGACATAGGCGCCAACATGTATACTTGGCAGGTCTCAGAATTGCAAGGGGGGTCCTCCTCCCATATATTTTATGGGAGGAGAGTGATACCCAGGATCTTAATTAAGTTAAAGCATCATAAAGCCCCCACTTTTATTTAACAGGTTCCCCCCGCAGGACTGAGATATTCTTGAGCAATTCCTTAAAACTTTTTTAAGAAGAGTGCGTTAATCGCAGTAATCGCGCTATCATGCTTATGTGAACATTGACTGACATAATAGTTACAAGGCCTGCAGGACTATATACGATACACTGCACCCCAACTGTGCCGATCTCTTTAACATGCATATGCGGCCGGGGATAATGACAAATAGCAGGCTCCCTCAGTGTCTCTTCCTCAGGCTCTTCTCTTAAAATTAAGAGTCGTTAATCCTGATTAGTTGATCCTAAATGATAATTGAGAAAGGTAAGATATATAGTCCCTCCATTCCAGCCCCATGATAAATGCATGTAAGCTAACCATTACCATGCATTCATAAGTCCATCAAGTTGTAAATGCAGGCCATAATGAATACAGCTTATTTCTTTACAGCCTACAATTGCAATTTAGAAAATTCAGTGATAGAGTCTATGCTATTTTCAACTACTCACACAATACTGGCATGCAATTTCTCATGTTTATGTACTGCGCTAGGAATTATAACCCAGCACATACCTGTCACATTAGTACTGTACAAGTTTATCACCACTAGCTCACTTCTACTGTATATATGCAGTTCATCTTGTATTGTTAACTGCCATGATGCTATATAGTATACTGTACTTGTAACTAAATTTGATCTCCATCCATGTGTCCTCACATGACATTTGACCTCTACCAAAACATGAACGGTAATTATCTAATACTGTGCATCCACATAAAGGATATGAGACGTGTTTGACTTTGATTTATAAGCCTTTTTGAAGTATGGCTGATACGCACATCGTCGATAGAGGGCTTACTTCCAAGTGGGTATACCAAAACAAAGCTGGCCGCCACCAATGCATGATGTGTGTGTGTGTGTGTGAATGCCTGGACCAGGCTTGGGTGGCATTATAGATTATGTGCCGGGGGTTGATTATTATTGGTTTGGTCTCTATGACCAGCTAGGCTAGACCTGTTTCTGTTGCTTTGGCTCAAATTATGGCCCAACTTCATCAGTAGCGAACCGTTGAAAAGGTTTGGGTAATTAATCGACATTGTCTCATGAGCGGACAACATAGAAAAGTAACAACTGAATAATTTCTCGTAGATCCCATAGAATGTCACTTTGGTAAACGTAACTTACACTTATCAAAGAGGCCTCACATTAGCCGTGACAAGATCTTGGGAATTCATATTTGTAGGGTGAAGAAAATGCCATTTATTTTTATGGCCTGTTCGTAACATAATAATTTTAATTAGTATGCCGTAGACTGTGACAACTCACGGCGGGGGTCGCCTTTGTAACCAGTGGCAAAGAAGGGAATTTAGCGGTAGTATCTTGCGTTCCCCCTATGGCAAATTCGGTTTACATGAGAAATTTGTCCTTCCAGATAAATTATTTTGCGACAATTCTTTAATTCTTTTAAGCACTTTTACAGTGGTTTACAGCGTCGTTCTCAAAAGGCATAATCCCTCAGGCAATTTTTAGCGAGGGTTAGGTGTCGTTCTTAGAACGCAACTCTTTGATTTTTTTAGTTAGAAGACAACACAATCTCGTAAGGTTCCCATAGGGCATAAGGTGATGAAGTTAAAATTAAACTAAATTCGGAGCCTCAATTTGATAGGCTTGGGTTATGAGTCTTAATTAATATCGAGAAATTAATCTTGAAGTACTTCGGATTTCTTTCGCCATTCCGAAGGTTATGAGCGATTTATGACTACATATAGTCGTCTTTATTTTCCTCATGAGGCAAGATAATGACACTATCTGAGTAACTACGTAGTAAGGTTTAAAATTATGTCTTTATTTCAGGCGGGCTTAATTTAATTAAATGAAGTTACTTAGAATAAGAGTACACGGACAAAAAAGCATGTTTGCAGAGTAAAGAAGCCAACTCTTTCTGAGCTAGTTAATGGCCCTGAAAAGAGCCGTTGGGTTTAGACATTTTGTGTCGGAATTTTTTCTCTTTTAGGGGTGGTGGCGTCTGGATGCTGCTTTTTGTTGGCGGTGTTTGATGGTCTCCTCGCTTCTCTTCACAGATTTTTCAAGGAGCTTCCACAAGACTTTCTTCACCTCTACGTCGTCGTCCAGTTTGTCTAATTCTAGTCGAGCCTTTTGTTCCTTCTTAAGGAATCGGTCCTTCTGCTTCTTGGCTTGACATGCCAGTTCTTACCGCCAAGCTTGTCCGAACCTCATGCTAGCCCTTTGGAGAAGGGATTCAAATTCCTCTCTTACCTCCTCAGAATAATGCAAAAAGCACGGCAGCTTGGGCAGGCTTCGGTCGAAGCTTACATCTGCATTGTATCCAACGATACAAAATACATCATTAGTAAATGATTTGTTTGGGATTTTCTTTAAACACAGTACAATGTATGCATATAATATTGGTATTTTGTGTACATTGCTGTATACAACAATGCATCAACACTACAGGAGTATCGGTAGTATGTTCATTGTTTTACATGTGCAGTCTAGGCATAAGCTTACTCAATACTTCATAGCATGTCATGATCATGATGTACACAACGCTACAAATTGCACTCATGATAAAACGCACAAAATATTGTATCCTTACCATCAGCTAATTGACATACAATGGCAAATTGTATATCTTTCATCTAATTTTAAAATAAATCTTAAAATTTATTTTACAAGCAAGTAAAAATGAAAATATAAACACTCACCTGTACACATACGGCATCCCACAGTAAAAGCCACCATCTTTGATTTGGTTACCCACTTGGAAGTGAGCCCTCTATATGGAAGCCATACCTGAAATAGGCTTAGTGAGATATTGTAATCACAAGGTGACTATGGTGACGTTATATGACCTTTGACAGCTACCAAAGCAACAGAGTTCTTTTTCGTAACATTGTGGACCCACATACCAAGTATGGCACTAATCCGAGTTTCTGTTTTTGAGATATCGTGTTAACGAGCTAAGAGTTACAAACACACACACGCACAGAAGCACACACATACATACAAGAACATGCATGCATGAATGCATAGATTCCGTGATATCACGACAAGGAATAAAAACTGAACCAAACCCCAGTTTAGGTTTATAACCCTGAATCTTACTAAATTGTTGTGAAAAAGTACTATTTTGTCTTAAAATAATGAACGCAACTCAATTAATTTTAAAAACTGTGTATCACAACCATTCCAAACAGTTCATAATAATAATTTGAACGTGCCTTTCCCGGCTGCACTTGAATGCATAACTCCACAACATTATCTTACTGACAAGAAAAGGCCTAAACCTATTTACCTTTCATTTTTATGCAAAATTAACTCCGTTTTGATACCACAAAAACTTCCTGTGGAAGTTTTGTTAGGAAACCTAACAAAACTGAAATGGCGGGACCCTAATCAATCATTTTTATCGTTCATGTTAACGATCACCATGTGTGAAACTAAGTCATAGATATCCTACGTATCAATTGAATGTAATATATTGCAAAGGAGGTAAAACCGTCCAAATCGACGCAGTTCACCTCCCACCGGCATGATGGACTCATTTTAATGACTATTGATCATTTGTCTAAACCATTGTAAGTTACTTAAACCCAACATCTTCGTTTTAAGGGGTAGAATTGCAATATTTTTCAAGAACGTCCCTCATGTTTCTTGGCCAGAGTGCAGCCTTAGGTCTTATTGCAGGTTTTCTTAACCCAACGCAACCCAGTGATAGATCATCAATCAACGTTTCCTCATAGGACATTTGATCATTTAGGGATTTCACTGTTCACAAAATTCGATGCCTCCTACACTTACAAAGTAGTAAATCATTTATAAAGGCATCTGAAGTTTTACAACGAATGCACATCTTGATGTCCTCGTCAAGTGCATGTAATTTCGCATGAAGGGATTTCAGCAAGTATTAAAATGGTTAAAACCATCTAAAAGACCATTAAAGAGACTATCAAATAACCACCCGAGGGATGCACCTTCGAAGGTAACGAAGAAAGTGATACTCACATCCCTCTGAGGAGTAGCTATTTCCATTCAAGTTAATATTGAAGCTTTCACCTCCTGTCGGATTCACAATGTAGTATATACGCAAATATAGCCTAGTTTGGAGGTTTCGTTTCTTCAATTCCAAGAGAAAGTGCGGTAAAAGTACCGAAAAATTTAGTTGCCAGGATCGTATTTGGCTAGTTAAAGAGTAAAGACACAGACCCATAAAGGTATGTTTTATCTGCAATGCAGAAAGATATTGAACATTTTCGGAAAGGTTAAATTGCTATCGTCTTATTTTTGTACTTGGCGACTTGGCACGTTAAATTTGTTCTAAAATCTAAAATAACTACTGATTAAAATGCGGTACGTGTTCATTTACTTTTATTTTATAGTTAGAGTCACGGTTATTAAATAAATGTCCTTTTTACACTTTTTTATCATGTGGTGTAGGTTTGTAAAAGTGGAGCTTGCAATAACGTAACTGCATAGCCGATTAATCAATAAATGGCAGACACCATTCTTCATTTCGTAACAGAGATTATTAGGTTGATGTTTTCATGACTTCCTAGCGTTAAAGGCGGATCGAATTTTTAAGTCTTGTAAAGACGATATCAAGACGCCGTCAAGATGCAGTACGGCAGTAGTGCGAAAATATTACGAATTATGACGACAGAGTTACGGCATTGTCAAGTGGCCTCTTGGCAACGTCTTGTTCAAGTCGTGCTTGACAACAGCACAATCGTAGGGGCATCGTATCATCACAGTAGCGGAGTCTTGGTTGGCCGTAGGTGTTCTGGCCATTACGAATGAGTACGAATGAATAAGACGCCGTCGAGACACACCACGACAACGTCAAGACGACGTTACGACTGTCATACGGTACTGCTGCGGTGGAACATGATTTTTTCCATCGCTACGGAAGAGCAAGATTTTTTTTAACATTCCAAAAAATCGTGTTGCTCCACGGTGGCGACACGAGTCACTAAGGTGTGCTACGGTGGACCACGATTGGCCACGGGCATGTGTACGACGTCTTTGCGATTGTAAATAATTTAAAAATCGTGCTCTACAGTAGCAAAAATCGTTAATGTTGGAAGGGGGCATCGTTAGCTTGGCCAACTTAATAAGTCATTAAAAAAGTGGAATTTTGACAAACTCCTAACTTCAGACAACAGTAATTTGAAAAGAACTTCGTCAATTGCACTGCTTCACGAAATTGTCTCTCTAACATAAAAAAGAATGGGTTTATGTACTCCAAAGGAAGGTCACTAATACATTTATTATTTAATTACAAATGACTACATCAATACATAATTTAGCCAAAAGAGACACAAATTCAGACTTTAGACCAAAGATTTGGAGAAAATGTGGAGCATATTTGCAAGGGTGAGACTTCTAATGACTAGAGGATCATTGAACGACTGAGGTCCGTTAGATACCCACGGAAATATAGATAATAACTAGACCACTAAGTCTTAACTGATTTTGTCGGCTTCTGAGTGTCCTACAATCAGAGTTCGAATAATGATTTTTTTAACTTTTTCAATACAGAGAGTCAATTGTTTTTTTTTTAATTTGTGCAAATAGGGGACCAATAAGTTTAGCCTACAACTGAGTTCACGCCTTCCCTCACCTCGGAATCACCGATCAACTGTAGAAATTATACTATAGTTTGGGACTCATTGGTGCCTCCCGTGGCTTGGTAATTGGTACTTGATGTGGGGCAGAGTGAAACTATGGGTGGCTGGTTACGACCTGGTTCCCAACCTTTTTTCAGCTCATCGCCCTTTTTCACCATATTTTAGTGGGCAAACTCCCCCTTCCATGTCCCTTCCAAGTACTAAGGTTGAGGTACATGTTAAAATAAAAGGTACACATACAGCCTTCGCAGGTTTGGGCCTTGCCAAGGGTAGTACAAACCGACAAAAGCGGCGCTCGGTCTTACTTTTGTGATGGCAAATCGAAAACCCGCGATTAACAAAGGTCTGAATCCTTCATCGATGTCAAGAGTGAAAGCTTTTTACTGAAATACAGGAATATTTTGGGGATCTCAGGGTGTGAAGTGTGCCCCATGGGTAGAGATACCTAGTGGCCCTTCTTAGCTACCCTGATGGAACAAAGTCTCAGTGTGGGAAAAGAGGCGAAGCCCCCTGAAGTTCTGCAGTGTTTACGGAATTGTCAGCACGAAAACTTATGAAGCATTTTAGATCGCCCTTTGACCATTTTCCCTTGAGTAGTAACTTATGGAAGGTTTCTTTAATTTTGCTGCATGGGACTTTGGAAGACGCATGCTACTCAAGGTAACCCACACGGGAATCATTACAGATAGCCCAAATTTGCACCCCAAAATAATACATTTTGGAATCCATTTTAATACCCTACTTCCTTTGGCATTGCAAACGTTTTCTTTTATTTTTCAATTATCTACAATTGTCGTTTATGTCAGTATCTGCTTCTTGAACAGCAATATAAATCTGAGAACAAAGTGGTAGGACAACTTGGATCTGTGTACCCCAAAGCCCTCCTCTCCCCTTTACCGGCAATGATGAAGGTATGGGGGTCCTCTCAAAGAAATGTTCAACTCTGTTTGATGCGATTTCCTGGCAGCTAGCAGATGGGATAATTGTCTAATTTACAACTTTGTAGTGAATCTAATGAGGGAATCTTAGACATATCCGACAAGTATGATAACTCGAGCCATTTTATTACATACTTTTTTGCAAGTTCAGCTTAAAGAATATACTTGGTATCTTTTTTTAGCACCTTTTAAATTTAGCATGATCTCATTTTTTTTCTTCAAATGCCCCTACTGCCACCCTGGCTCTTATTGCCCTCTTAGTTGTAAGAAAGCCTTTAGGGGACAATACCGCCCCATTGCGAACAACTGATCTGTGGGTCCGGGTACGAGTACAAAACCCATAGACACATACTTTTAGTCATTGTTTGCTAAATGAAGTTAACCTTTTACAATCCGTTTATCAAACTTGTGCGGTTATATCTTCATTTATATGTAATAATTTGTTTAAAATAACACGACCAGGAAAGTATTTAATTAGTTGGGAATCATTTACCTAAAAACAACTGGAAAATAAATCAGATGAATACTATTTCCAGAATCTGTGGTAAGGTTATCAATAGTACCATCCCTGTGTTTTCCGCTTTACCAATGAAAGAAATAATCAAATGATTAGTTCAAATCATAGTTAATAATTTTTGCAGAATTTTTAAGGGAGGCGAATAATCTCTGGTTACAAATTTGTAACATCCTCCAATTAGTTACCTGCAAGCTAATACACATGATTAATTTGACAGCTGTTACCACAAATGCACTTTACCTAGTAAGTTATATTGTGTCTTCAAGGAAAAACATGGAGTTTAATACGGCAGACTTCCTCATTCTAAAAAAAGCAAAAGCAACACTTTAACGTCTCCCCTTATTTCACTTTCTCTGATACACCAAAAGCTGTCTATTTTGGCGCAAGAAATCCCCCATGACCTGCACTCCTTAGCTGATCAGTCACTTCAAAAATGTTATCTGGTCTTTAGCTGAGTACTCAGCCGAGCTATTGTTATATCATGCACGGCTGTGAAACAACTGGTTCCTTACTTCACGTGCATAAAACAATGTTGTAGTCCAAACCTCAATATCCAAGACCGAGACTATCCCTTCTGAGACCGTGGCACCGCTTCATATAGACAGGGAACTGTTCAACTGAAGTTCTAATCGAATGCTAACATATTTAGTTGTACTGTAGTTTCTTGTTCTGCAACACATGCCGTCAGTAAATGTAATTCTCAAAATGCTGATATTGTATAAAGTGTTGCCTTTGACACTGTTTATTGTGACATCGTTCATGACTGTGTGGTGGCGTACATAACTTCATGATAGGAGTCATCACAACGGGAACTTTAAAATACAACACTGTTAAAATGCAATTTCAAACATCTAGCAGATGAGATAATTCACCAACTTTATCACCGTGAAGCTAAAGAGGGAAAATTAGACCAACTCTACTTGTTGGCTCCATTTTATCTCCAATTCATTACATAGGCATTCTAGCTTGAAAGTTCAGCTGAAAGAATATAATTTATATCTTTTAAAGCCTCGATCAAAATTTAATTTAGTATCTCATTTTTGCAAACGTCCCCTACCACCCTTGGCTCTTATCGCCCCTCGTGAGTTACGAAAATGCCCCCAGGGGGCAATAACGTCCCCGTTGGGAACCTCTGGGTTAGGAGGTGATGACTGTGATATTGAATCAGTTAAAGCTTATCGTTGGAATAGAAATCATAGTTTGCCTTTAAGTTAGGCAGAACTCATTCGGTTTAATCGAACGTGTGTAACATGGTTTTCCTAGATTCAGTTATTGCCATTAAAGATGGCTCTGTGAAAAATTCAGTTAATTAACAGAAATTGAAGAATCCATCAAGTAGGAGTCTTCAGTTTTGCGTCGTGCTGCTAAGCGAAAACATGAAAAAATGTTTGCTTTTCTCGAAGAAAAGTACCAAAAAGCAAGTATATTACCCATCATGCCAGACACGTGACTGCTTTTAAATTGAACTTAGCCTACTCGATTGCGTATTTTTCAAAACAAGTTCCTCTTGAAAAGTATGTACGTACAGGAAAGTCGTATTAGCCGGGATACATCTAGACAAATTCTTTTAAATCTAGATGCCAATAGCAGTCACTGGCCAATAGTAACTATTTTCATGTTTTATTGATTGTAGCAAGCTTAACTATTGGTAGCAAATAGCTGGGGTCATGGTGTAATACGTCCACGTTGTGTGTTACACCTTGGGGAACAAATCAGAAAGTTTTGCTCGGCTTTCGGATTCTGTAAATACCGTTGCAAATGAGCTTGCAAACTAATTTTCGGGTTTCTACGCTTTTCGTCACTTTTCAGTACCAAATCCTCAGTTGTGTTTTGAATACCTGATACCTGATATCATGTCACAAGGTTAAGTTAGGGTCAGAGAAATGAGGAGAGGCTACGGTTAAAAGTTTCGAAACTTGTCATGCATGATGTTTTGTAACGGATTGGGTACTGTCACATACCAGTGGTTGATGTCGACGTTACATGTTAAACATGAGCCAGCGCCTTTTTTAACTTGAGAGACGATGCCAGAATTGATGAAAATCTACCAGTGAAATTTAGTCTTATGCCTCTTTTTTACTCAATTGCATATCAGTTGTATTCACGTACTGGAAGTATCCACGACAACAAGTAGTTTGGTAGTCGTTTTGTATCTAAAACCACTGATTTGCGCTTGAATGTCGGCAACGAGTTTGCTATCAAAACATTCTTCTATGTAAAGTTAATTTTTCAGGGTGGAGAGGGGTGGATGAGGCTGCCAAGGTATGACACAAAATACTTCACGTTGGTTTAGTCCAACGATCCCACATCAAAGAATTTTTTGTCCTCACGTTGAAGTGAATCAAATATGATTAGCATAAATTAATTTAAACTTTTTTGAAGTAACTGTATCTACTACCACTCCCTTAGTATAAGAATGTAGATCGAGTCAAGTTTAGCGAAATTTTCTCAAAAGAAAAACAACATTTGAAAATGCTCAGTTTTACACCATTTTTATTATGAAACCAGACTCCCAGTGACATAGGCGTACGCAACGATATTTCCCAAAAGAAAATCACTTTTCCTTTTTCTGGGTATTTTCCTTAATTGAGAAATGTTGATTACATGAATTTTGTGTGGGGGGGGGGGGCTTTTGGCTCTGACATCAATTAGGCCTAACTGCCGCTTCAAGACAACTCGTTCGTTACGCAAATGTCTACGGATGTAAGTTTCTGTGATCCATGTTTAGTAAACGTATGCTTTTAAATAAACCTTTAACTCCGTCTAAAAATTCACAGCTGATGTGAGGAATGTCAATATTCAGGTTCATGATTATTCCCGTAGTGGATAACAAGCCTACATTTCAAAGACCATGTATGCTAATGGCACGCTCCGTAAAAACACAAGAGAAATCAGCGTACATCGTTAAGACCGGTTACGCTTCGCATATTCTTTCTTGAAAATCGATTCTTTTCTTAGACGTTAATGTTTTCCAGTAGCAACTTTTGGCATGTGTCGTAATTTTTCTCTGAAAGTTCCGTCTCTTTTAGATTTACATTTGTCTTACTTTCTTAATCTCCTTAGAGATACAGTGTGGTAAATGTCTGTTACCTAATCTGAAAAAGGTAATCAAATGACTTGGCGCGAAACCTCTGTAAATGTGTTTCGTCTGCTGCAAATTTAGTCGATATCTATAGAGAAATCATTTGATAGAATAATCAGTTGATAGTCTGGCACGATGTTAACCACAACCCTTTCATGTCAGTTTAGAGACGATGCCCAAACGTCTCATGCTACGTATGAACTCTCACCTGATACAACAGCGGCAAGTGAATGTTATTTTCAAGGGTGTTATCGTATCACTAACTAAGACTTAATTGGAGAAAGCAGTCACCTCGAGCTTATTTGCAAGAATCTGCTAAATCTTACAAATCTCGTATTTCTCTTACAAGTGTCTTTCATTATGTTTCTGTACAAAAAAAATGATATTGAAGGTAAACCAAGGAGATATTCTGCAAAAATTGAACAAGTAAGTCACCAAAAATATTTTCAAACCATACGATGGAAAAAATCACTTCAAGCCATGAACTCACGCAACACACCCTTACACCCTTAGCGGTTCGGAGGTTGGCAGCAGCCCCTGGGCATAAAGCGGATTACAAAGCCTATGATAGTTCAAAGTGTTACACATTACTTAAAGATAGAAAATGACATCAATGGTGACCTTAAGTGTTTTAGATGCTTTAAATGCAGAAAGCTTTAAAATCGTTGAAAAAATAGTTGCAAATCTAATGAAAATCCATCAAACATTGACCATTTTACAAGTCAATTATTATCTGCTTTTGTACTTACATCATGAATAAATATGAGCTAAATATGCAGAATTGTGATATGGAAAGAGGGCTTCATGAGATGTGTGTTAAGATATCCTTTGTGTACTTAACCTTTATTGCAAGGACAGTTGTCACGTTGGCATGCCCCTAAGGGTTCATTTTGTAAGAAGCAGCGATTGACCTTTGAAAATGTCCACATAAAAATCCTATTTAGCTGGTTAGTAATTAACAAATATAGAAATGGTGAAATACAGACACTGTGCAACACGACACATCATAATTTATGCATAGCAAATAAAAAATCTCAGAAATGGTCAAACGTTGAAGGACTACTGTATCTGGAAAACAGTAAATTTACCCAAATAATTCCATCGGATTTTTTATCAAGGGTTTTTTATCTATCATTGTTGAGTTAAACAGCTGTTTCAGTTAAATAAAATGTTCTTAATTTTCTTCGGGTAGACCACATTGTTTTTCCGATCAACTATAAGTCACTTCGAATGTAATGAACCATGATCCTTGTATATTCAATTTGAAATTAAGTAAATTCCTAGTTGTAAACATACATTTATTACCTCTTAGCGTTTTAAT
The DNA here is from genome assembly GCA_009936505.3 of Holothuria glaberrima. NCBI lineage: Eukaryota > Metazoa > Echinodermata > Holothuroidea > Aspidochirotida > Holothuriidae > Holothuria > Holothuria glaberrima. The sequence goes on along the minus strand of WURT03088853.1, from coordinate 6,539 downwards.
CTCGCCTTTCTTACTACGACATTAAAGGAATTTTACACAGGTCGAAATGACCAACTGATATATAGATCTAGAAACTTGTTAATATTGTGACAGGGTTGAAAAACTTGTTAATATGGTGACAGGGTTGAAAAAATTGTCTTCCGTGTATAGAAAAGATAAAAATAACAGTCAACATGACTTAACCAAGGTGAATGACTCCTGAAAGTTAGTTTTGCAATTACTGCATAGAAGTTGCTAAAATGAATCCCGTGAAAGGCGTTAACGGGAGAGATTAGCTGTAGAGGTCTTGGACAGGTGGATATTTTTACGTGGTGGCATTTATGGGTGCAATTTGTCAGATTTAGTTTCATCCGCAGGTGACACCCTACAGTTCCTAGTCTGCCCAGTAGGCAACACCATGTGAAGGTGTTAATCATTGCTAGTTTCAGCCGTAGTTATGCATTTACTTTAAAATGTTGAGACATTAAAACTTGGGACGAAGAAGGCGAGAGGTGATGGAGTGGGAAGAAGCGTCAAAGCGACATTTTCTTTTATTTCAAGTTTGATCGGCGTGTGATCGGCCTTTTCGTTCCATTTAAGTGTAACACGTGTGCCTGTCCCTCGCAACAAAGGTGTCAAATGTTGGTTTTTATCAATTTTAATTTTGCAATTATATCATTTAGATCGCGCAATTTTAACATAGGACACAAGAAGGCGAGAGAAGTGGTGGGGGAAATGGGTAGATATAAGTAGCAATGGTTTTCCTTAGAGGATAAAATGGGTGCATTTTTTTCATTTCCATTAGTTTATATAGGTGATTCGATGATGCCCGACATTCTCTAGCCTGCAAAACAGTCGACAACAAGGACCGGGGAAGTTAATCGAGGCATAAGGGAATTATCAGAACTCCTACCAAAGAGATGCCGTCTGTCAAAATGTAAATAATAAAACATTATTTTTTATTTAAACGAAAAATAAAAATAAATAAGTATATATATACATGCGATTTTGTTCCTTAGTCAATGAAATTAGATATCCTTTTGGACTTAGTACAGTTTGTGGCTGGGAAAAAGCTATTTCTGGAAATGTGGGACTTATCTTCTTATAAGGATACGCTTCGAACCAAATGATGTTGGAGCAAGGCTTACATAACATCACGTATTGCCCCCATATAATTTTCCTACCTGGTGTGTACTAAAGGCTTCCCAGGTTCCAAAATCCAAATACTGTCTACGCAATGATAAGCCCTTTTTCAAAACCAGGAAACATTTTTTTTTCAAAATGTAAAACTATCATAGTCGTTTACTCATTAGTAAATACGAACACATAATTCAGTGCAGTATTTATGCCAAATGGACAAGGTTAACAAAAGGAAGAAAACGCATTTTTGTATACGTCATCCCTGACATGTTGCCAGAGGAGTTGTATTCCTGACATAAAGTTTGCAAAAGAGTAAGTGTATGTCATGTCAGCCTATATCTATTCAATCAATGATTTGGTTATTTATTTATTTATTTTTTTTTTATTCACAAAAGTGTCTTTGTCTGGCGAAAATTCTTGTCATGGACATGTGGTATTTTTCGCGCTGATGTCAATTCATCTTCCGCTCTTCTCTGTTAGACTGATTGCCCAGCTTGGAGAGGTATCATCGATGTCATGACATACAATACAGCTGAGGTGAAAACAGGCAATTGATTGACATGCACACAAGTCTTCAAAGAAATACAGTGAGCTCACATTGCATGTGTCCATAACTACAAAACCAAGTTGGTATATACTTTTTGCCATTTAGTTCTGTAGGCAGGCCCGTAGCCAAGGGGGCATTTGGGGGCCATCCCCTCCCCTTCTCCTTGGCTTGCCCTCCCCTGCTCGGCGGGCATAGCCAGGCCCCTATGCAATAGCATACTTTCAAATTTTGATATTTTCCTCAACACATAAGGCGACAAAAGTTTCATTATGATTGTTTCATAGGCTCAATAACGTGGTTTGTGGGTCACAAGTAAAGCGGTAATGTGAAAATTAAACTCATGGTATGAGCGCTCTCAGAAATTATGGAACCTGCAGAAATCAGAAATTTGAACTACTGAATTACTCCCCCAAACTCAGATAATGTCAGTAATAGCTCTCTTAAAGTCTATATCCTAGCTGTTTGTACGTTTCAATGACTTGGTGAGACATTCTGTGAAAATTTATGCTTCTCCATTTAACCAAAACTTATTCATATAGGCATAAGAGGCAGTCGGGCTGCAGTCCCCAACCAAAAATTTCTGTGAAAATTCGGGCAATATGCTGAGAATTTTTTAGGGCACCTACTGAGAGAAAAATAAATTGCAATGGTGCAGCTAAAGGAAATCAATAGTTTAAAAAAAACTTCCTTGGTAACTAAAATAAAATTCTGATTTGAATTGCACCAGTACCTATATATTCATAATTCACGATTGTGTTTTCCAGTGTTTAACTTATATTATTATTATCAGTGGCATATTTAAGCCCATTGAGTCATGCTCCCCCCCCCCCCCCGCCTCACTGATGCCATTTTTTTTAATACCCAAAATACATAAATATTTTGACACAAATTTTTACTCCAAAGGTAGCAAATGTGGCACCACATAGCATTTAAGGACACCTCATTTTTCAAAAATTTTCAAAGTGCTCTCCCCCAGGCACACAGCATACTGCATGCCCCATGAGAGAAATCCTGCCTACACCGCTGATTTTTATCATCATTATTGTAAGGACTTCTTCAAAATTTATAACCAGTGTGGAAGGGTAAAAACACTGAAAGTGATTGGATGTAATTAGTATGCGATCATTGCGATGTAATGAACGACGCATGTCAATATGATATGTCCACTAACCATGCTAAACGCGGAGCGCGCGAAAACTTTTGGTTACATTTTTCGGGAAATCATTTACCGCCACCCCCCCCCCCGTCAAATTGTGCTCCTACGCCCATGAACTTGTTGTCCCCCAGCTTGGTTTGCCCCCCCCCCCTGCTCTTCAAGTCTGGTTACGGGCCTGTCTGTAGAACACGGGTAGGAATTACAACAGCGGTGAAGAGCAAATTCTGCAGGGACGAATGGAAGGCAAGCGAGGTAGAGGCCGTCCGTAAGCCACTTGGGTGGATGGCTTACGAATACAGACTGGACGGATGTATGTGGCCACAAATCTGGCGAGGGACATAGTGAGATGGCGTAGTCTCCTGGAGACCGCAGCAGCGCATCTCAAGAGCGCCATCTGACAAAGAGAAGGGAAGAACAGGTCGAAGCGAAGCAAGCTGATAGTTGCAAATACCCCATGAGATATTCATAACCGAAATGAAAGTTGTTGTGAAAGCTGAAAATTTCACTGTTCTGATATTTAAGTACTTACAACCTCGAAAACCGTGTATTTTTCGCTCTTTCACATCTTTTCCCGCTGTATCCGTGCTGGTTACTTGCCCTGATGAATGAACCTCCTTTCCTCCAAGTACCATACGAGATCAGCTCATGGTCAGATAGGAATGCTATAGCTAGCACTAATTACATACTGTATGCATGTACTTATATCTGTGAGAACAGATTTGTACTCATAACTTCACCAACGAAGGGTCGAAGTTACACATCTCTGCAACACAAAATGTTGTACTCCTATAAATATGCAAAACATGTCTACTCGTAGCCATACTGAAACTAGGTGCTGTAGCCGGGGCAGAGGGCGGCCGTCCCTGTAAAAATCCCACTTAGAAAATTGCATATTACTATTGGCTTAATGTAACGTATCTTGCCCCCAAATTATTCCCCTCTCGGAAGCTACTTTATTCTCTTTAGTACCCGGCCTGGCCATTGGTCTGACTTAAAGCCACCTAACGACATACTTATATTTGAACTTGCGTGTATGTTCTTATATCACAAATTTTACATAGAATACATTGGATGATTGCATGCTGTGCAAATTTTGTGCTGGAATTAATGTTAGAAGTTATTGAATGTTTGAAGTGTGTCCTCGTAAAGTTGTCATTTCAATGGCTTTGTTTTCTGAGTATTTGCTTCAGAATCGGCCAATGTATAGTTTCGTGGATAATTTACTAGAACTCTTTTCTGGTCTGGAGAGATACGCTGAGTACTGCCCATTTAGCAAAATGGAGCTTGACAATTTCACAGTAGACATTGCCTCCCAATTCAAAGAATGCGGTGAACTGAATTATCACCAATCCACAAATGATATCATGCATTATATGAAGCCACGAGACTTCTAACCCTAACCCTTATTTCATGTCTTCACTCTAATCCTATCCTTGTAAAATGATATCATGCACGATATGCATGTCTCAAGACAAAAATGTAACACATTACAAAACAAAATGTGAGGATTTGGTGGCATTAGATTAATGCATGTGATATTCATGCCTGAAGACTCTAGCAGAATTAGTCCTAGGTAATGTTATGAACGCGGAAAATGTCACACAACAGAGACCTACGGGTAATGCTGTGAACGTGGGAAATCTAGTACAATATTGACCTCAGTTTTCGCTTCAAGCTAAAGACTACTTGACTTTAGAACAAGCGTTTTCAGGAACTTAGACTCAGTCCACTCTGCCTTCATCTGAACTTATAATGTTAAGAAGTGTAATGTTACATTTCGTGATGACAACTTGACATCTGTAGGCGTAAATAGCCGCCAACATTACACTCTAAGAGCAAGGAGATGAGAGGGGAGGTGTGACCCAATACACCTATGACAAATGAAGTTAAATATTTAAAAGTGTTGGAGATAAAAGAAGGATGAGGAACGGAGGAAAAGGAGAGAGCGAGAAAAAGAAGGGTAAACAGAGGAGCAGAAAGAAAAGGGAGAAGGGGAGGTGTGCAGGACGAGCTGAAATTAGAATATATGTGATTAGGAAAGTGTAGACCAGAGGAGTACCTAGGGCAATTGACACTCGAACCTTATCCTTTTTAAATTTGTTAACCCCTTCCGAAAAGATGTCCTTCTAATTAAAGGGGTTATTCCCTTTTGAGAAATTTTGGTTCATGATTTCTTAGAAGCAATGTTATGCTATCAGTGACAAGCTTACACCTGGACTGATTACATGTGTAGAAATTATTAATAGGGTGTATTAATTTAGGAGCTGAGATTGCGGTGACTTGTTGTCTTCCCTGTGAATAGTTTTGTTTTCTATATAGGATGGTTTATATGCAAAATGGTTCTAACTTTCGCTCTGAACTGCTGATATGTGTAGAATTTCTCGTTACTTCTGCAATAACTTTTTTAGCTGTAGTTTGGCACCCCGATACGCTACAGGTGTACACAACTCGTAATGTATCAAATCTTACAAGTAGCAATTGTAACGCACACACATTCCCAAATTGTACATCTGTGAGGACTTCAGGTATCATTCTATTCAAAAATGGTTCATGGTAGTGTCGTATGATGAGTATAATGCTAAAATTCTGCAACATAAAACGAAGATCGATGAGGACGGCGAGAGAAAACGAAAGAAAACAAGAAAGGGAATGAGAAATAGAGTCATTCAGAGGTCGGGGATAGGACGAGAGGGAAATGGAAGGAATAGGTAGAAAAGTCACAACAAACTTCAGCATTAAAAACAAACCGTTTGGTAAAAATACCTCCAATAATGGCACGTATGTGAAAAAAAAGCTGAAAATGGTTAGGTTTGTCTAATAATTGTTGATTCATGAGTTTATCGAGAGATTAGGTACCAGTTAAATGACAGATTGGGCAGCTAGCCATGGGCGTGAATCATGGGGGGCGTGGGACGCGTCCCACTCACTTTTTTGGAAGGGGGACATCTCTAACAAGTCCCCTCCCCCAACTTTTTCAAAAATGATGAAAACTAAAACTGTGATGAATTAGGTTTACGAGTTGATACTACATTTTAAAAGCTTAATTGCGCCAAGATATGGCACCATTTGCCATATAGACACCTTCCAATTTGCATTTTATCCAAAGGGGAGGGGGACATCCGCTCCCCTTAGACTCCTCCCCAAGGACGTCGATTCGCAAATGGTAAAAAGTCCCCCCCCCCACTTTTGGAGATGGATCCACGCCCTTGCAACTAGCCTCTCCATTCGTCCCTTAGTCAACAATTAGTGGGCTAATTTCACCCACTTCCATTATTTTCACATGCATGCCAAGTGTTGGTAAATTTAACCCATTATTTCGTGGAGTGAAGAGTAGGAACATAACTAATACATACACTCTAAAATACGTCCGGTTCAGATTTGAACAGAATCCGTTAAAATGGGCACTGAACTGAGATCTGTTCAAGTATTTAAATTGATTTGGTTCACTTTGAACAGAAAATGGTTACTTTTAAACCGAAACTAGTCAAATATTTGATCTTTTTTTGGTTATATGCACATTTGATCCGTTTTCGGTTCAATTTGAACCGGACGTTTTTCAGTGTAGGCCTATCTGTAGTGTAGCACTGAAAACATAAGAGGGTAAATCAGGCGAACATAGACTAACTTTGGGAATTATTAAATTTTATATAACACCTTGTTAATTTCTCTACATCTGATTGGAGGATTGGTGGTCACATGCCATGGGTTATTTCGTAC
>WURT03088842.1:0-12789 GCA_009936505.3 Holothuria glaberrima | reverse complement strand
CACCATTCTACATCAGGCTTCTGAAGAGTGAGGACCCACTAAACCGGGCTCTTACAAAACAGTGCTGTAAAGCTGTCTTGTAGTACCCTAAAGTCATAGCTTTTCAATATGTATATAAATATAAATATATATATATCATGAAATTTTTGGCAATATTGTTGCGATATATAAATATGAGATTTTTCATATTGTCCAACCCTACCTGTTAGGGTATACCATCAAAATTAAGTACACAGCTGATGAAGTTGGTTGCATTCCTGGTCTGAAGCACCCTTATGAAGACCAGCTATATACCTGACTGCTTGCTTTTTTATTAAAGCCACTCAAGGCAAGTCTTGATCACACTGTTGAATCCATTCAAGTCAGTTCTTGCTGTCATTATTGTAGAACTCTCTGATGACTTCTCATTGAAAGGGCTTTGTCAATTTAGGTTTGAAAGTCCTTTTTGGGAAAGTTTCGGGTTTTTGCCTGCATTGGTAGGAAGCTAGAAGGACTTTTTTTTAAACCACTTACAACATACCCCTAGAAACACAGGTTTTTATGATCTCAAAAATTCCAAAATAAGTATTGTGCATAAACAACCTGTTGATGACTGTGCAGAGTTTTGAGCATAACTATCAAAATATCTAGGAGGGAAAGGTCTGTTGCTCAAAATTTAGAAAACAGCTCTGGTGATTCTAAATTACCATTGATGAACAGAAAATTTTACTAGTAGAGTTTGGGTGACAAGCTCCACATTGTCACTAAATTTCAGACCATTATCTTTTGAGATTTCCAAGAAACCCAACCATAAGGCAGAAAGTCTCAAAAAGCTTTACCTTGTCAGATGTCACCATCACATTACTTCGACTACTGGATCTACAGTAATTCAAGTTTGTAAACTGATGGAACTGGCACACTGCAGCCTAACATGTTGATATGTTTGTCAGCATTGATGGCCTGTGCAGATCTAAACCAGCTAGGGCAAGTGTTTCTTCCCTGCAAACTGGGTACAAAATTCTCAAATATGAACAGACTGACCTGCAGTGAATGCCACTCAGAGCAAATGTCCACCTAGACAAAATATGTCCTACTGTGTTTCTACTATGTATAACTTAACAAAATGTATGTAATTAAATTATTTCTAATTTAAGTAACCAGATATCTGATCACATGACAGCCTCAGAAATTGTATAAAAGCAATGTATGTAGTGGTGAACATTAAAATATGTGATTGAATGTATTACTTCTAGAAAATGACACCATTAGAATACTGGACCTGGATCCATAAACTATATGGATCAGACCTGGGTATAAATGATGATGAACTTCCGGAAGATTACATTGAGCCACTGGAAGCTGAAGAACTGACCAAGGAGAAAGAGAAACAAAAAGAAGATGGACAGAACATACCTGGTAGTGAAGACGAGTATAGGAGGGAGGTAGGAATTATAACCAGGGCCCTGTTTCGTGATAGCTACACTCTATCTGAAGTTTGATTTCTATAGGCCTGTTGTATGAAAACTTAAACTTGCAATCTAATGTAAAGAGAACTCTCTTTTCTGCAGGATTTTTGTTGATACAAAATGGTATATATGCAACATGCAGATTTGGTTCAACCTTTGTCTTTAGTCTTAAACTCTAAAACATTTCAAAATTAGGCAATCCAACACCTTATTTTTCAAAAGAATTTCAGGAAAGGGGATAGCTACAATAGCTGTCCAAGTAATAAAACCCTGATCAAACATGTCGAGTTGACCTCTTCATACTAATGAATGCTGTGCCACTGGAGTCAACTTGAAAGCTTCTGTCTATATCAGGACAAATGATTCGTAGGCTCCTTGCACCCTGAAATCAGTTCTGGTATTGCAGGCCTTACTTAGGAAAACAGTATTAGGCAAAATGCCATCAAGTTTTTTTTGCATATACTGGTATTGTTGCAGACTTTTTTCCTGAGAAGATTGTAAATGAAAGGAAATAAGATTTTTTTGTTTTTGTTTTTTATTCGCCCGGAATAGAATTACAAAAGAAGTTATTCCTAGTGTCCCATTCTGTAATTAACATAGACTGAATGCATGGTGTTATGACATTAGAAGTGTAATAGTTGTCAGGCCTTAAATATAATTGGTTTTAACCACATGAATTGAACATTTTTATATTGTTCTTTTTTGGTTTTAGGATGTCAATGGCACTGAAGAAGATGAAATTTCAAAGTCTGATGGCGATATTCCTTCAGGAAGCCAGAATGGACCGGACCTTCTATCGGCTAGTGACCATGAGGAAGGTTTGTGTGTTTATGTACTTGTGTTTCTGTAGCTATGGATACCATTGTGGTTTGTGTATTTTTTGTGGTTTTATAGGCTGCTGCCATGAATACCATTGTTGTAAATGATGAAAGGAGATGAAAACAACATTTACTGACATTAATGAAAGTAGACCAAACTTCTAACACCAATGAAAGAAACTAATCTCATCTTTGATTTTTTTTTTTTTTTTTTTTGGATGTGGGGATCTAGCCATTCTAATAATTTTCAAAAAAGTTTGACATTTTCCAAACTGACTGATTGTAACAAGTCTGTTTTAATCCTCCAGGTTCAATTGTGTCTGAAATCTCTTTGTATTTTGTTCCTCAAATGTAGAATGTGTTTGCTGGTATCAGACTACAAAATTGCAGTAGTGAGATGATTCATTCCTTACATAGTTTTCTGAATGTTAGTCAGACCACTACAACAACAGAATATGAATTCTAAAAAAAAAAAACAAGTTACACCTGTTTGAACTAAGTGAATCTGTGACATTTGTGTAAAATGTAGCCACACATGCAAAATATCACTGTGCTTGAGACTTATGATAGTCAGGGTACCTTGGAAACCAAACAAGATAATGATACTGTGTTTTGTATGGGGCTCAAGGTATGTCCTTACTTCTCTTTTGTGGCATGGTAGTCTTCACCTGAGACCTTAAATTTTTACATCTCTTTTTAGTAAAGGAATCTATAGTAGAGTAAATCTGTAAGGCAATTGAACTTCGGACATACTTCTTTAAGGAGCCTTGTATTAAGAATAGCATGGGTGATTGGTAGCTAGGGTTCACGATGCATCTATGAAAAGTGTTTGGCATTAATATCAATTTTGTACAGTTTCTCACGGCAGGTAGAAATAGCAAAATAAACCAACATGAATGAACCTATGCTATTGTTGTACTAAAAGTCTTTTCTGATTCAGTGGCTCTCATTTTTCATTGTCTCTAGTTGTAAGGTTCACGTACAACCCATCTTTTCTATAAATTGAGAGAAATCTAGTGCAGTTTCATCTTTCCTATCATTAATTTTATTCTTCAAAAATTATACTAAGAAATTAACATTTGTAATGAAATTATTCAAATCTGCATGAACATTTGAAATGAAAATTATTAGACATTTGATTAGCATTTGCTCGAGTAGGTTTTATTTTCTTACCAGAATAATTATTTTCTGAAGTGAATTTTTTGTGTTTCAGTAATTGACCCAATAACTTTGCTAGATATGGAAGGAAAATTGGTACTGGATGAAGTCTATAACATTCCCGTAGATCAACTGTTCATATCATTCTTAGCTGGACCAGAGCCACTTTATGAGAAGGTGCTACAAGCAAATGGCAGTACAGGTAAGAATGACCATCAAGAATTCTGGTGCATTTTACTTTAGAACAACTTCATTACAGTCAGTCAGTTACCTTAAATCATGTAACTTAGTATAATTTCAGTAGCATTTATATCATGTAATAATACATTCAATTCTTGGAAATAGTTGTTTCATAGAAGATCTGAAAGAAGCTGAAACTGTTGACCATCCAGTTGCTACGCATCAGCGGTTGTAATTCCTTGTATCCTGCTCCCCCATCTCCTCCATCCTTGGTTATTTTGAGGAGCTTTGCAGTCTTTTGTAAATACTCTTTGCAAGATAACATTAGATGCATAAGTTTTTATTTCATCAGGTCAATCATCAATAGGTATTACTGTTTTGGTTACATGTGTTTTGGTTGAATTCAGAGAGTCTTCATTGAACCATGTCCAATCTCCATGTACTTAGGACATAAAGCTTTTCAGTGAAGGAATGGATAATAGTTTAGAGCTAAGTTTGCACCTTGTAAAACCTTTTAAAGCTCAATTCGATTATACTCTCAGGAAAAGAAACCTGTCAATTCTGCTTGAAAAAGACTGCCATCTTTTGCTGACCACACAATACATAAAAAAACAAGCCTGATGTTAAGCTGGTGCAGGTGATTTTTAGTGCTACGGTCCTGAAGATGTAATGACTGATTTGCTCCAAGTTTAAACAAACGTGACTCAGGCAACCCATAATTTTCATACAGGTTCCTGGTCTCCCTACCCCCCAACCCCAAATTTATCAAATCCAAAACTGAGGTTTGTGTTTTAAGAGAAAGTTTTTTCCTTGATTTGTATCCTTGAAATTTCCTTGATTCGGGCTTCTTCACAAAAGCTCATGATTTCACATCTGCACTCTTGCTTTGTGTATTTGATCTCAAGATTCCTTATTTAATAACATATTCTGGTGACTAAATTTAATGCTTTCAAAAGGGTTGAAAAATTCATTAGCTATAGCTTGTGTATTTCTTTGCCATGTTAAAGTTACCACATAGAATTAACTTCTATATACTATAGCTGTATGGCAAAGATTTATTTGAGCTTTACGCAGAAATACATTCATAAATTCCAACAGTATCAAATTTGAGTGACGAACAAGGTAATTTTCTTCCCAGAAGAACAAAGGGACTCTTAGACTATTCCCCCATTTACCCTCATGATAACTTTGAGGAAAACTGACATTTGTTCATGACAAAAAAAATTAATCTTTCAGAAAAGGTACCTTGGGTATACTTGAGTCAGAAATGAAGTATTGCTGTATGGTTGCATAATTTTATGAAGAACCCTTTAAATATGCCACCCAAAATACCTTAGACCAACAGATAATATTTGGTAGTTGAGACATACTGGCTGCCAACAAAAGGTTTAGAGCAACTTTTGGAGGGGATCGTATCAACAACATATAATTGTTAAGTTAAAATACAAAAGAGTTTAATGTTCCATTGCTCTATTTATGGAATTTTGTAAGAATTGTTAGACCTCATCACAATGTGTATCTTTGCAGATGTCACATATTCTGACTGGAATACAGAGAATGATACACAGGAGAGGACGTTTTACCATAACATGCAGGTGAACACAGGATTTACAACCAAAAGATGTGAAGTAGAGGAAAGATACGTAAGTTGAAATCCAGTGCACCTAGTTTAGTTTGTTTTAAAAAGAAGGTTCTGAGGATCATTCCAGTCACTGTAATATTTATCAAATTAATCAAGACCTTCATTATTTTACAAAATCTGTCCAAAACATAAATCAGTTTCGAATATTATAGAGTGATTGTTAACATTTCGTTGCTGAAGAAATGTAATGTGTCAAGTATATTACTTTGAAATATTAAGTGACAGCAGTTGGAGGACATGATTACTCTTGCTACTCTGTGACAGATGGTCAGCCAATGCACAGAGTATTTATGCCTCAGCTTAGTTATTTGTACTTTTAGAAGGTCAGCTGAAATAAGAAAAAAAAACGCCTTCATTTCTTTCAGCCAGGAGGGTGTTGTGAAGGATTTTTGTTTCTTCAAATGTAGAACTTTGCACTCCTCAGGTCAATATAAGAACAGTTGTCAGGCATAAGTGTCTTAAGACATCAGTTTTAGTTTCATCTCTGAGATTAGGACATTAAAGTAGCAGTCTAGTAGCAAGATTTAGTTTAGGAGCAAGATTTAGGATTTAATAATCAGTTTAACTCCTATGTCAGGAAGCACATAAGTTCATGCTTAACCTTGTCAAATATATTGTGAATGTACACATGCAAAAGGGCATTTCATTTTCAAACAGCTTGCAGATGATCTCACAATTCTCTGTAGTATAGTTGAAAAGAGAGAGGATTATACTTGGGTTCATCCAAATCAACTTATGAGGAATGTTGGTTTATTTGAGCCAGACTCCCTGACCAGCAGCTAAATAAATCAATCCATTGCCTTTGTCATCACCTATTCCTGGGCATTACCATTCTTTCTCTCCTCTCCTCTCGTTTTATTTTCACCCATCGTTTCTTTCAACTTCAGTTTGCTGAGAAGGCGTTTCTTAAGCCAGGGAGAAGCTATGTCGTATATACATCAGTCCAGAACAAAGGTGTGCCTTATTCCGATTATTTTGTTGTTCGAATTGGTCATGTTTTGACAGCTGTTGCCACCAACAAGTCACATTTACGGTGAGTTTTTTAAACAAATGATCATTTTGTAGCAATTTTAATTATCATCCCATAATGCTGACACATTCCAGTATTTTCTAGGCAATACTCTCTTGTATCTTGTAAGTGGAAATCATAAGAAAAATTAACTAAGGTGTTATCAAGCCGAAAGCAATCGAGGCTACTTATTAATTCTTTAAAAAAAGATTGCTGTCTATAGATGGTTTGTGTTCTTTTTAAAGAAATGAGTAAGAGCTTTGAAAAGTAATAAGTGAGTCATTGAGAAGTTGTATAGACAATTTATTCAACACCACATTCTGAGGAGAACGAAACAGGTCATCACCAACTGCTTCTTTGCAAAACATATTTCTGCAAGGTTTCCCTTGAAATTTTAGATGTGAGAAATGTTTACCACAAATGTGATACTGCTATGTATGACAGTGTTTTATCTGTTCCATTAGTGATATGAACCCAAGAAAAGGAGCCTTAAAAATGTTTGAAAGGCAATGAAAGGAGGTATTCATGTGACCCATTTAGATTGTGACACATGATTTTGACAATAAAAGGAATTGATTTTGTCATTGTACATCACAGAATTGTTATGAGTATCATCTTCAGCAAAACTCCCATGGGACTCATCAGAAATGTTATAGAGAAGGGGATTGAATCAGGTGTACGACAGAATAAAACCCTGCTTGGTAAGTAATTACCATCATGCACATACGCAAGAAAAATACTATTGTTTTAGATCCACCTGGTTCTTTAGCTCAACAAGTTGAGCCATTGTCATGGCAACATGTCTGTTTATCTGTATCTTTGTATCTATGTCAGCCTGCATGCATGTCTGTATGTATGTCTGTCTGTCTGCCTGTCTGTCAAAAATGGTTAATAGACTGCTGTCTGCAGCATCTTTGACCATTTCTTGTCAAATTTTTGTAAAGTTAAAACACATTTCAAAGACTTGATAATTATGGTAACAGGAAGTAGTTCTTAAGTCATTTGCAGTCATGCAGAGGTCAGAACAGTGAAATCACACAATAGCCTTCAACACCTAGGGGTTGTGTCCAAATCTTATCAAATTTAGCCAGAAAAATTGCAAAGTGTGAAAAACTGTTTTTCAGGTTTTTGTAACTCAAAGATTGGTGTGCTGACAAATTTTTTCCTTTGTAGATGGATGTCTCCTATTAAGAGAGGCTCATTGATTTTGGTGGGGCTGAAATTACCTTAGGTCAGCAAAAATGGGAGTTTATATGTACAGTCACAATGGAATGACTGTGTTTTACATGTTCTAGTGTAATTGATTGTAGAATTGTCAGTTGCTTTGTGTGGTTTCACCTATGAAAATGTTCAATAATGTAAACTGCTTTCTTAATGTGTTGTGCGTATGATAGACACAAAACATGAAACTTGAAAGAAATTCTGAAATATTTTGTATTGGAAATCAGTGGGTGGGATTAATGTGGGAATTGGTCATGTTTCCGTTGAAAATGCTTTTTACAGGAAAAGTTCTAACAGAAGTCATGAGGTAAAAAGCCCACCCCCCTACTCTTTCTCCTTCCCAGCAACAAATTCATAATTTTGTTGAAGGGTGGGGTTGCTTGCTTTCCCACTTTTTTAAAGAAACCTCAACACTTAAATTATGTCAGTAGATGTGATCTATTAATACTTTGTGTCACACAGATGCTCTCTTTATTTAATCAGAAAGGTTATCAAGCTTTCATACCTTACCCCTTATTCTTGTTGCTAACAGGGTGGGTTACATGGTTTCTCATTTCTCCTTTTTGTTTCTCATCTTACTTACATCTATTCATATAGTCATAAATCTAATTGTTTTGTTTGCCTTGACCCCTGGGATGATTTCAAGTAGTATGTTTTTGTATAATACTGTTCACATTGTTAGAAAAGTATATCTCAAGATAGGAATAATGAACACTGTTGCACTTAACTGAATAGAATTAGGCTGAATAGAAACAGGCTGTTGGTTTGGGTGTTGGCCCCACGTTATCTGTCACTGACCAGATCAGAATGAGAAAACATTGTAAAACACATCTATGGAAGAGTGAACAGATCTTATACTTTGCATATGAATATTGCATATGTATCCAGTGGAAGTGAAAAGGTATTTATTTAATGCAAAATGAGTCAAATGTGAAGTACTGTCTTAATTTCAGATAAATTGATAAGGTTACACTTGGAAAAACCTCACAAGAGGAAAAAGGCTCGCAAGAAAAGTGCAACCCCTGAAGAACAAGCAAGGGAGGAGAAACAACCAAAACGAAAACTTAGGGAGAAAAAGAATTCAACAGTCATAAGTGAGTTATTAAATTTAAATATGAAACTTACCTTCAGTTCTGAGAACCACTCAAATTATTCATTATCCAGAATTGCACAATGTCATTCACCTATATGCAGACTTGCGAGTACAGTGTCATGAGTACAAGTACGAGGGCAGTGTCTGTGTTGTGAGTCCGAGTATGAGTACATGTCCTTTTTCATGAGTATGAGTACAAAATTTTGCATTAGCCCTATGCAGAGCTTTCAAAATCTTTGAGTACGAGTACAAATTAATTCTCATGAGTGTGAGTACAGGCAACTGTGCAAACCTGTGAGTAGGAATACGTATTCACTACAAGTCTGCCTGTTTGTATGAATTACAGTTCTGTTTCGAGAGTAGACATGCCTCATGGAAGAATGTTATACAGCAAGTATAGCCACTTCATTCACAAATATGATTGCAGCAGGGATTAGTCCATTGTTTACAACATGCAAATTATTCATTTTTAGTAGAATACGCAAGTAAAGAAAGCTGTGTGTATTTATGCCTCCCACGTTCATTAACCCCACACCCTCCCACATGAGTATGTACATACATGCGGTACAATGAACTATTCTGTAGTTGTACAAATAATATTTTTGTATTAAAATAACCAAGCAATGATTATTTGAAGTATTCGCATGAAGTGGTGTATTAACAACCAAAGTTCTGTTTTCCTGCAGCCATTGTATGAGTATAAACTTCCTGGTTTAAAGTGCCAGTAGGTTTAAAAGTCTTTCATTACAAGTATTGTAAATGTGACACTTTACAGTACTAGGAATAACTTTCAAAATTTCTGAGTATGTGAACCGAAACAGAAATAATGGCACGATCTAGGTAAAAGTGTATGTTTATAGTACCTCTTGTACAGAATATTCTCCTGTAGAACGTCATGTCTGCCACTCTATTATGTGTGCCTGTCCATAACATTAAGTAATATTATTGATCAAAACAGAGACTAATAAATTATTTCAATAAATTGAGATTGTGCAAATGCTAAAAATCAACATATTCTTAAGAATAACAGCTTGTAATTGATGTCAAACTGTTTCTTTGAGAGAATGCAATGATACTGTACATTGAACCATAGAAATTAACAATCAATTAGTCTGTAATTAATGGTACATTGAACCATAGTTGTGTAGTATGTTGCTTTGTAATCAAGTCATAATGGTTCGCTATGCAGTATTGTGTTTCTTGCTGCAATGTATTGTTGTATTCCTTCCTGTAATGCTATAATGGAGTGATCAGTAATTGTGTTTTCTTTACAGATGCTATGAAATGGGTTCTACCAACTAATGTATCAACACAGTTAGAAACCAGACCACTCAGTTGTGCTACAATAATCTTGATTTTATTTGGGTGAGTTTTAAAACTTGCAGATAGTATATCAAATGAGCTAGGCAAAGAGGAGTATAATGAGATCCTCGTAATTCCCATAACTCAACCCCATAGCATTCTGACATGGCTTCATCCCCTAGAAGTTAAACATGAAACTATCACTTAGCAACCTCACCTAACTCAATTCCATAGCAGTGTTACATGACCCCATCCCTTGATAGTTTAACATGACACTGTTACTTAACATTCTCACCTGTCTCAATACTATAGCAGTCTTACATGACTCCACCCCTTCGTAGTTTAATATGACACTGTCACTTAACAGTCTCACCTGTCTCAACTCCATAGCAGTCTCACTTGATTCCATCCCTTAGCCATCTAATGTTAATTCTTCTGCTGGCAGTTCCAAATGATTCTACTTTTAAGGATTCCATTCTCCAGAAGTTTTATGTGACACATGTCAAATATGTGACTCTTACATGGCTAAATTGTAAGGGTTATTATTCCATATTGTAATCAGTTTCAGATGAATCTATCTTTCAGGATTCCATTCCTTGGCAGTCTCATGTGACAGATGTCAAATATGTTACACTCACTGTACATGGCTAAATGTAAAGGTTATTATTCTATCTCTTAATCAGTTTCAAATGAAAGCATTTTTTAGGATTCCATTCCGTAGCAGTCTTGTGTAACAGATGTCGAATATGAGACTCTTACATAGCTTAAATTATAACGGTTATTATTGATTCCTTGCCGAATACAGGCAAGGAATTTATGCGATGGTGATGTCGTGTGTATGCGTGTGCATGTGTTGGTGTGTGTGCGCCTAAGCTGTGTGTGGGGTTGCAGCATGTATGTGTGCACTCACAAACATAGCCTCAGCCGGTACCACGACAGTTGGCTCCAGCTGCGCTCTCGCACGTCTTTCCTAGCTCATTCGGAGCTCGAAACTGGAGTAGCTAACCGAAAATTCGGCCACTGCAATGAGAAGTCACGCGTGGCTGCACATGCCTGCCTTGCAGCGCGGCCCGCCCCCAAGCATGTAGCAAACCTCGAATACTTCGCGGGCAGCTTCGCTGCTTTGTAATTCCCTTGCATTCCCTACCTGGCCCTTTCCTGGTACCTCGTAAGGCATTGAATGTGTGTATGTGTGCATGGGTGTGTGTGTGTATGTGACACCTAGTTTGTAAACACGATATCTCAAGAAAGCAATGACAGACACTTTTCATAATTGGTATATAGATTTGTCATGTTGAGAGGAAGAACCCTGTTGTTTTTGGTGGATGTCAAGGTCATCTGAGGTCACCAGAGGTCAAAGCCTGAAAACCTTGTACACACAATAGCTCGAGAGAGCAATGACCGGCACTTTTCATATTTGGTATATAGATTTGTCATGTTGAGAGGAAGAACCCGATTGTTTTTTGTGGAGGTCAAAGGTCATTTGAGGTCACCAGAGGTAAAACTGCGAAAACCTCGTAAATGGCTTGTAAACACGATATCTCAAGATAGCAATGACCGACACTTTTCATATTTGGTATATAGATTTGTCATGTTGTGAGGATAAACCCTGTTGTTTTTGGTGGAGGTCAAATTTCATTTAAGGTCACTGGAGGCTAAACTGCGAAACCTCATAAATGGCTTGTAAACATGATATCCCAAGGTAGCAATGACTGACAGTTTTCATATTCAGTATATAGATTTATCATGTTGAGAGGAAGAGCCCTAATGTTTTTGGTGGAGGTCAAAGGTCATCTGAGGTCACCAGAGTTCAAAAACCGAAAACCTTGTAAACACGATATCTTGAGATATCAGTGACTGGCACTTTTCATATTTGGTATATATAGATTTGTCGTATTAAGAGGAAGAACCCCAATTTTTTTTGGTGGAGGTTACGGGTCATTCGAGGTCACCGGAGGTAAAACTGCAAAAACCTCATAAATGGCTTGTAAACATGATATCTTAAGGTAGCAATGACTTATAGTTGTCATATTTAGTATATAGATTTCTCATGTTGAGAGGAACAGCCCTATTGATTTTAGTGGAGGTCAAAGGTCGTTTTAGGTCACCAGAGGTCAAAAACTAAAACCTTATTAACATGATATATGAAGATGAGAAAGACCAGAAACTATTCATTCTCAGTATAGATGTGTCATGTTGATAGGAGGAATGCATTTGTGTTTGGTGGAGTTCACCAGTCATTTGAGGTCACCAGAGGTCAAAAACTTAACTTTTTAAACATGACATTACATTACATGTGAGGTCAGCAGGGTTCAAATTGTGAATTGAATGCATTATAAAAATGATTTTGTCAAAAAGTACAACTTTTAGGGATGAATTTCTGTCTAACAAACCATCCCCTTTTGGCAAGGAATCACTAAGCCTTTGGGCTTTCTGGTTCCATTCCTCAATCAGTTTCAGATGTGATTGAATGCTGGATTAAATTTTCTTAGAACAAGGGCCTTAGCCTAAATTAAGTTTTGCTGTGTTAGAGGGGTAATTATTCGAAGCATTCTGGTTTAATTTGCATTGAAATTGAATGTGTGGTTTTCAAGATATTAGCAGTTAAAGTTGTCACATTTCAACAAAAAGTGAACTTGCAGCAAGCACATATGATGTCACAACCTCACATTTATGAGCACTCTTTTGTGTTTTTTGGTTCCTTGCTTTAGCAAAGGAACCTATGTAGTCAGGTTGGCGTGTGTGTATGTATGTGTGTGTGTCTGTGACGCTTGCTTCGGTACGCTGTAACTCAACATGGGAAAGAGTGACTAAACTTAAACTTGGTATACGGATGCGTCATAGTGAGAAGGTGTGCCCTATTGTTTTTGGGGGAAGTCAAAGGTCATCTGGGGTCACCAGGGATAAAAAACTGAAAACCT